>RJWJ010047043.1:0-11121 GCA_004363605.1 Indri indri
GAAATTGTCACAAGAGCAAACAGACAACCTACAGAATGGGAGAAAATTTTTGCATGCTACAAATCTGATAAAGGGCTGATAACTAGAATCTACTTAGAACTCAGGAAAATCAACAAGAAAAAATCAAACAACCCTATCAAAAAGTGGGCAAAGGACATGAACAGAAACTTTTCAAAAGAAGACAGAATAATGGCCAAAATAACATATGAAAAAATGCTCAACATCTCTAATCATCAGGGAAATGCAAATCAAAACCACAATGAGATATCACTTCTCTCCAGTGAGACTGGCCTGTATCAAAAAGTCCCAAAACAATAAATGTTGGCGTGGATGCGGAGAGATGGGAACACTCATACAGTGCTGGTGGGACTGCAAACTAGTGCAACCTCTGTGGAAAGCCATATGGAGATACCTTAAAGAGATGGAAGTAGAATTACCATTTGATCCAGCAATCCCCTTACTGGGCATCTACCCCAAAGAACAAAAATCGCTCTATGAAAACTCCAGCTGCACCCGAATGTTTACAGCAGTGCAATTCACAATTGCAAAGGTGTGGAAACAGCCCAAGTGTCCATCAATACATGAGTGGATTAATAAAATGTGGTGTATGTATACCATGGAGTACTATTCAGCTTTAAGAAACAATGGTGATATAGCGCCTCTTCTTTACTCCTGGCTAGAGCTGGAATGCATTCTACTAAGCGAAGTATCCCAAGAATGGAAAAACAAGCACCACATGTACTCACCATCAAATTGGTAGTAACTGAACAACACATAGGTGTACATATAAGAATAACATCTGTTGGGTGTCGGGTACGGAGGGAGGGGGGAAGGGGGAGGGGCGAGGGGGAGGAGGGGATGGATATATGCATACACAAAGGGTGCAATGCGCACCCTCCGAGAGATGGACACGCTTGGAACTGGGACTTGGGGGGAAGGGGGGGCAAAGGCAACATACGTAACCTAAACATCTGTCCCCCTATAAACAACAAATATTAAAATAAAATAAAAAATAAATAAATAAATAGAAATAAAAAACTTCGGCATAGCCAAGAAAACTATCACGAGAGCAAACAGACAACCTACAGAATGGGAGAAAATGTTTGCAGGCTACACATCCAATAAAGGCTAATAACTGGAATCTATATAGAATTGAGGAAAACTAGCAAGAAAAAATCAATCAACCCATTAAAAAGTGGACAAATGACATGAACAGAAACTTTTCAAAAGAATACATAATAGTGGCCAACAAACATATGAAAAAATGCTCAACATCTGTAATCATCAGGGAAATGCAAATCAAAACCCCAAGGAGATATTACCTAACTCCAGTGAGAAAAGCTTTTATCAAAAAGTCCCAAAAGAACAAATGTTGGCCTGGATGCAGAGAGATAGGAACACTCATATACTGCTAGTGGGACTGCAAACTATTACAACCTCTATGGAAAGTAGTATGGAGATTCCCCAAAGAACTTAAAGTAGAACTACCATTTGATCTAGCAATTCCACTACTGGGTATTTACCCAATGGAATAAAAGACATTGTATAAAACAGACATCTGCATTCGAACGTTTATAGAAGCACAATTTACAATTGCAAACATGTGGCAACAACCCAAGTTCCCGTCAATATATGAGTGGATTAATAAAATGTGGTGTATATATATACACCATGGAGTACTACCCATCTATAAAAAATAATGGTGAACTAATACCTCTTGTATTATCCTGGATGGAGCTGGAGCCCATTATTCTAAGTGAAGTATTACAAGAATGGAATGGTGAGTGCATTACATGTACTCACCATTAAATTAGTGCTAATCGATGAACACTTATGTGTCCATATGGAAGTAACATTCATCAGGTTTTGGGTGGGTGCGAGTGGGGCGGAGGGTATGGGTAAATTCACACCTAAGGGGTGCGGTGCATGCTGTCTGGGGGATGGACATGCTTGTAGCTCTGAATCGGGTAGTGCATAGGCAATTTATGTAACCAAAGCATTTGTACTCCCATAATATTCTGAAATTTAAAAAAATTGAAATCTATTTGCACACTGTTAGTCTAAAGAAATATACTTGAATTTTTTATTCTGACTTTGTATCCTATAACCTTGATAAACACATATATTGGTTCTAGGATCTTTTGTTAATGGAATCTTTAGTGTTTTCCTCATAAACAGTTATATCATCTGTAAGCATATGTAGTTTTATTTCTTCTCTTTCACTCTCTGTACATTTTTTCCCTTTATTGTATTGATTAGAACTTCCAAACTTTGTTGAAGTGGTGTAATGAGGTTATGAGAAGTTATTTCCTTGCTTTGTTGTTCATCTGTCAGGGAAAGCATTCAGTCTCTTACCATTATGCATGATACCTGTCAGGTTTTGGGGGATACCTTTTATGTTAAGGGAATTTCCTTCTGTTCCTTGTTTCTGGGACTTTTTTTGTTGTCATGAAAGGATGCTTACTTTTTGCTTTCTCTGTATCCATTGAAAGATAATATAATTTTTAGAATTTAGCTTTTTAATATGGTGAATTACATTGATTTTCTAATGCTGAACCAGGCTTTCATCATTAGAATAAACCACTCCCACCTTCGACATGATGTATTATTCAATTTATATGTTGCTAGATTTGATTTGCTAATATTTTATGGAGTAGTTTTGCAATTATGTTCATGAGAAATATTTGTTTTTAGTTTCTCTGCTTGAAATATCTTGGATTTGACATTGAAGCAATGCTTGCTTCATAAAAAGAGTTGGAAAGTGTTCTCTCTTCTATCCTCCATAAAGGATTATGTAACATTTGTCTTATTTCTTCCTTAAGTGTTTGTGAGAATGCACCAATGAAATCCTATGGACCTGGAGGGTTCATTTTTGGAAAATTTTAAGTATAACTTAAAATTTTAAAATAGATGTTGGATTGGTATGGTTATCTTTATTTCTTCCTGGGTGAATTTTTGCAGTTTTTGTCTTTCAAGAAATGAGTCCATTTCATCTCTATTGTTTCATTTCTGAGCATAAAGTTGTTTATATAATAGTATTCCTTTGTCCTCTTAATATCTGTGTAGCCTTTAGTGACATTCTGATTTTTAATTCCTGATATTGGTAATTGTCTTCTCACTTTTTTTTCTTGGTCATGCTGGCTAGAGGTCTATCAAATTTATTGATCTTTTTAGAAAGCTAACTTCTGTTCCATTGATATTATCTATTCATTTTATTTTAAATTTTATTGATTTTTTTCTCTCAGCTTTATGATTTCCTTCCTTCTGCTTGCTATGGGTTTATTTTGAACCTCTTAAGTGAAAACTTAGATTATTTATATAAGACTTTTCTTCTTTTCTAAGAATTTAACAATACAAATTTCCCTCTAAGCATTAATGTGGCTACATCCCACAAATTTTGATTTGTGGTATTTTCATCTTCATTCAGTTCAAAATATTTTAAAATTTCTTTTCAGATTTCTTCTCTGATCTGGTTCCTTTGACCTTCAATATAAATTTTAGAATAATTTCATCAATATCTACCAACAAAGAAGCTTTCTGAGATTTTGAGTCGGATTGCAACAACATACATAGACGTATGTATATTGCTCAATTTCCAAGTATTGGGGAAGTTTTCATACATCTTCCTGTTATTGATTTCCATTTCAAATCCATTGCAACGTAAGAACATATTTTTTTATTTATTCAGGATATTATGGGGCTACAAACATTTTGGTTACATGCAATGTGTTTGCACCACCTGAGCCAGGGCTATAAGTCTGTCCCTCCCCCATACAGTGTGTTCCACTTACATTAGTTGTCGGTTTACCCCCCCACCCCCAACTGGCACCCAATGAGTATTACTACCATGTGAACGAACACCTTAGTGTTGGTCAGTTAGTACCGGTTTGATGGCAAGTACATGTGGTGCATGTTTTTCCCTCCTTGTGATACCTCATTTCGAAGGATGGGCTCAATCTCTATCCAGGATAATATAAGAGGTGTTAGATCACCATTGTTTTTCGCAGTTGAGTATTCCATGGTATACATATACCACATTTTATTAAGCCACTCATGTATTGATGGGCACTTGGGTTGCCTCCACATCCTTGCAAATGTGAATTGTGCTGCCATAAACATTCTAGTTCAGATATCTTTATTGTAGAATGTCTTTTTTTCCTTTGGATAGATGCCTAGTAGTGTGATTGCTGGATCAAATGGTATTTCCATTTTTAGCTCTTTGAGGTATCTCCAAATTACTTTCCACAGGGGTTGTACTAATTTGCAGTCCCACCAGCAGTGTAAGAGTCTTCCAAACTCTCCACATCCATACCAGCATTTGTTGTTTGGGACTTTTTGATAAGGGCCATTCTCACTGAAGTTAGGTAATATCTCATTGTAGTTTTGATTTGCATTCCCCTAATGATTAGAGATGTTGAGCACTTTTTTACATATTTGCTGGCCATTAGTCTGTCTCCTTTTGAAAAGTTTCTGTTCATATCCTTTGCCCATGTATTGATGTGGTTGTTTGATTTTTTCTTGTTGATTTTCTTAAGTTCTGCATAGATTCTTGTTATCAGCCCTTTATCAGATGTGTAGAAAGCAAATATTTTCTCCCGTTCTGTAGGTTGTCTATTTGCTCTAAAGATAGTTTCCTTGGCTGTGCAGAAGCTTTTTAATTTGATCAGGTCCCATTTATTTATTTTTGTTGCTGCTGTGACTGCTTTGGGGATCTTCTTCATAAATTCTTGGCATAATTAATATGATTTATACTCTTTTAAATTTGTTGATGTGTGCCTTATAACCCAAAGTATGGTCTATATTGGTGAATATTCCATACACACTTCAAAATAAATTAATTGTATTCTGGTTTTTTTGGAATGGAATGTTTTATAAATTTCAGTTAGGTCTTGTTTGATACTGTTGTTCAATTCTTCTATATCCTCATTGATTTTCTGTTTACTTGTTTTACCAGGTATTGAGAGAAGTATTAATATCTCTAACTGTAATTATAGATTTCTGTACTCTTTTCAATTATAGTAATTTAAAATGTTTTATGTATTATGAAGCTCTTGTAGAGCATAAACATTTAGGATTATGTCTTTAGAAGAGCTTATCCCTTCATCATTGTGTAAGTGCCTCTATATCCCTGTTAATATTCACTTTCAAGTCTGTTTTTTCTGATATTTGCATAGCCATTCTAGTTTTGACTACTGTTTGTTTGCATTATATATGTTTCTCTATCATTTTACTTTGAACTTATTTATGTCTTTAAAATTAAAGTGAATTTCGTGTATACAACATATAGTTAGGTATTGATTTTATTTTATCCAGTATGACACTACCTTTAAACTGGTGTGTTCAGTCTATTTACATGTGATGCGATTATTGATATCACTAGATTAAAATCTACCGTCTTCATAGCTGTTTTCTATTTGTTCTATTTCATCTTTGTTTTTTTTTATTTTTCCTTTTATGCCTTCTCTTGTGTTAGCTGAGCATTTAAAATTCTATTTTATCTTTTCTTGATTATTTATACCCATTTTAAATAAAAATTTAATGGCTTCCCAGACTTTATGATACACATTTTAAAGTCAGAGACTATCAGGAAATACCATTTTCCTACTTCACATGAAGTATATTCCCATTTGACCCCTCCCACCCATTGTGCTTTTATTGACATAAATTCTAATTATGCATATGCTATGAATACACAATAAATTGTTTCTATTTTTTAGACAGTGAGTTATCACTTAGACCAATATAAATAAGAAAAAATAATTTAATTTTTCCTTCATTTGTTTCATTCCCAGCACTCTCTTTCCTTGTGTAGTCCCAAGTTTTAGTCCAATATGATATTCTTTCTGCCTGAAAAACTTCCTTTTATCTTATAGAGTGGGTCTTCTGACAATAAATTCTCTCAGTTTTTGCTTAATTGATACGGTTTTTATTTAACCTTCATTATTATTATTATTATTTTTGAGACAGAGTCTTGCTCTATCACCCAGGCCGCAGTACAGTAACGTCATCAGAGCTAACTGCAACTTTAAGCTCCTAGGCTCAAGTGATTCTCCTGCCTCAGTCTCCTGAGTAGTTGGGATTATATGTGTGTGCCACTACACCAGGCTAATTTTTCTATATTTTGTAGAGATGGGGTCTTGTTCTTACTCAGGATGGTCTCAAACTCCTGGCCTCAAGCAATCCTCCCCTCTCGGCCTCCCAGAGTGTTAGGATTACAGGTATGAGCCACTGCACCTGGCCTTCACCTTCATTTTTAAAAGATTTTTTCTGGGAATACAATTATGGGTTAACAGTTTCTTCTTTCTGTATGTTAAAATGATCACTCCATTGTCTCATGACTTGTGTGGTTTATGACAAGCACTTGGCTGTTACTGTTATCTTTTTTCTTTGTATTTGAGGTTTCTTTTTTCTCTGCATTAAAGATTTTTCTCTTTCTCTTTTGTTTCCAGCAGTTTGAATATGATATGCCTAGTTTGTTGGTATGTTGTGTTTTGTTTTATTTTGGGCCTGTTTTGTGTACTCTGAGATTATCATGTATGTGGTATGGTGTCTGTCATTAATTTTCAAAAATTCTTAGTCATTATTTTTTAAAATGCTTTTTCTACACCATTCTCTCTCTCTCTCTCAACATTTGATATTGTTGCATGCTTAGATGCTTTCTTTTTTCACTCTTTTTCTGTCTTTGTGTTTCAATTTAATGTATTTTAAGTTCTACTGATTTTTTTCTTCAGAGGTGTAAATTCTGATGAGTGCTTCAAAGAATTCTTCATCTCTGTTATTTTGTTTTCCATTTCTAGCATTTTCATTTGATTCTTTATTATGGTTTTGATCTGTCTGCAGAAATCACTCATCTGATACTGCACGTTGTCCACTTTTTCTGGTAGAGCCTTTTACTAATTATTTATAGTTATTTCAAGTTACCTGTCCCAGAATTCCCAAATTTGTGTCATATTTTAATTTGATTTTGAAGATGTCTTTGTCTCTTTCAGAGTGTGTTGCTTTTCCTTGCCTTTTTATATACCTCGTAATATTTTGTGAAAAGATGGATACATTGTGTAGGGAAGTGGAGACCAAAATAAGTAGATTTCATGCCTGGAAATTGCCATGCCTTCCCTTCTAATAGGCCTTTATTGTGGGGATTGCATTAATCTCCAGTTAGGAGTTAGCCTCAGTTTGAGAGTTGGTGCTGCTATGGCTACCATCAGTGCTTCAAATTCCTACAGAGAAAATTCGTGTCAATCATGGGGAATGATTAAGCAGAACAACATCTGTTCAATTATGAGATGAAGGATTTTCATTTGTGCTGTGCCTCAGATAGTGTGTCTTTTCATACTCTTGATCCTTTCCCATCCCTCTTCAAGCAGAAGTCTGTCGTTACTTGTTATTTCAAACGTTTTAGCTTGTTAGTAGTGTGAGGTATGGTCTCTGTTGTTCTGATTAAGACTCAGTTATATGCATGTATCATGCCCTTGCATCATGAGTATATGACCTTATTGGTTTTCCCTACTCTCCCCAGCTGTAGTTGTAGGCTCAGCATGTAATCCTACTCCTTCCTCAAAAGTAAAGCTTTCCCCTCCTGTTCCCTTTCCCCAGATGCAATAAGTGCTCATCAATGCCCTAATGTCAGAAGTTCCTCTTGCCATTCACTCCAAAGATCAAGGCTTTTTTTCTGTATTAGAAGTAGAGGAAAAGGATCCAGGGGAGTTTCTTGTCCCTCCCACATAGCTGCTGTTACCCTCCTCCAAATCTGCACCACAGTCTATACTTTTAGAACACCCTATGATATTTTCCGTGAGACCCAGTGTGGTTTATGGAGGAGTCTAAAAGAGGATGCTGACTCCTCCAAGTTCTTGACACATAGGAGTTTCACATTGTCCTGCCAGATCATTCTCATCCTTCACCACTTTGTCAACTATTCTAGTTGAATGCTTCTTACAAGGATCTTGTTGTATCTTATATTATATGAGTATGTATTTGTGTCTTTTCTATTTCTGCAGGCACCATTCTTTCTTATATTTGGGACCGTTGATTGCTTTAAAACACAAACTCCTTGATGGGATTGAAAAAGCTGGGTTCTCCACAGAGATAATCTTTTTGTCTGTAAATAGAGAGAGTTACATAATTTACTTTCCAATCTGTTTGCCTTATATTTCTTTTTTCTTACTTAATTGCACTGGCTAGGACTCCCAGCCCAATGTTGTTTATGAATGGTGTAAGTGGATATCTTTGCCTTCTTTTCAATCTTAGTGGGAACAACATTCAGTCTTTCATTGCTATGATGTTAGCTATAGTACCACGTTGATGTTATTTATTAGGTTAAACTTTGATAATAGGGTATTCATTGGCTGGAGAAATCTCTACACCATTAATTTTCACATGTAGTAGCTGACAGCCATATTATATTATGTTATGTTAATCAGCACAGTCTAATCAGATTGTAGGGAGAGGATATGGATCACAAAATATTAGAGTGGATGGTGAAATGGAGATAAGTAGTAGATTGCTTGCTTGTTTCTCAGCATCCATTACTACCTACTTATAATAGTACCTTAAATTCTCTTTTTGAAACTACCGTTATCACATTCTCAGTCATCTCAGCCACAGTAATTGATTCAGGAATTGGCACACAATTCATCTAAAGCCAATGAGGTGCAAAAAAAATTTACTGGTTAAAGAGAAGTTCTTTGTCTTTCCTGGAAATTGATAGTATGAGGATATGAGGTTTGGAGAAGCAGATAACATCTTGCCACCATATCAAGGCCTGCCTGAGTATAAAGTTTACACAGCAAAGAAGGAAGAACTAAGAGATGCATAGAAATGGAGTGTGGTAGACAATGATGATTAGCTGACCCAATATCCCTTTTCAAATAACTCCACTTTTTTTTCTTGTGGTTTACCACTCTAAAGGCAGAAAAATATGAATATTCACTTTATAACTGGATGTGGACACATGACAGTTTTGTCAATGAGATATAAGTGGAATTTTGCTGAGGAAGTTCCAAGAAAAAAATTTTTTATAAAGGGGACTTATATGGGTGGTACTACTTATCCCCCTCTACTTCTTGCATTGAATGCAGATTTGATCTCTGGAGTTGCAGCAATATCTTACAGCCATTAAGTAACAAGCATGGGGGAAACCCAAAGAGAATTGTAAAAATGGTGATATTGCCAGGCTGCTTAACAAACTCCTATAGTGACATATTTACAGATTTTTTGATGTATGATAAATATACATTCTTCTTTCAGTAAGCCTCTGTAAGGCATTCTTTACTAATACATGAGCCATCCAATTCACTATTCTTATATGAGAAAGACTGCATTAGTTTTCTGATATTTACAACCAAAAATTTCTGACGGATACAGATAGTATTATAATGAATTTCCCCAGTGACTTAGGGACCACCAGATTCAGCTTTACCTCATCTATTCTTACCCATGGAGAAACCAGGACTCAAACTCAAAACTATAATTAAATTTACTTATATGAAAAGGGGATTGTATTAGTCAAGGTTCTCCAGAGAAACAGAACCAATAGAATATATATATAAAGGAATTGGCTCATGTGTTTACAGAGGCTGAGAAGTCCCGCAATCTGCCATTTGCAAGCTGAATATCCAGGAAAGCTGATGGTGTAGTTGCAATCTGAGTCCAAAGGACTGAGAATCAGAAGAACAAAGACTGTAAGTTGCAGTCCAAGTCCAAAGGCAGAAGAAGACAATGTCCCAGCTTACGAAGTCAGGCAGAGAGAGAAATCACTCTTCCTCTACATAATGTTCTATTCAGGCCCTAAATAGATTGGGTGATACCTACTCACACTGGGGAGGACAATCTATTTTACTCAGTCTGCCAATTACAATGCTGATCTCATCTGGAAATACCCTGACAGACACATCCAAAATAATGTTTGTCCAGATATCTGGGCACCCCAGGCGTCAAGTTGAAACATAAAATTAACCATCACAGGGTTGTAATAATAGTTCCTTCTTCACAGGCCTATTGTGAGGGCTAAATGAGATAATACATATAAGCCATTTAGAACAGTGTCTGGTGGTACATTGTAAGTACCCATTAAATATTAGATTGTACTACCCTGATTCTTTTAGGGGTACAGATGTTCAGGTTATGTATGTTGCCCTTGACCCCCTTCCCCCCAAGTCCCAGTTTCAAGTGTGTCCATCTCTCAGATGCTGTGCATTGCACTCTTTGTGTATGCATATATCCGTCCCCTCCTCCCCCTCACCCCTCCCCCTTCTCCCTCCCTCCCTACCCGACATCCAATAGATGTTATTCGTATATGTACACTTACGTGTTGTCAAGTTACTACCAATTTGATGGTGAGTAGATGTGGTGCTTGTTTTTCCATTCTTGGGATACTTCGCTTAGCAGAATGCGTTCCAACCCTATCCAGGAGTATACAAGAGGTGCTATATCACCACTGTTTCTTAAAGCTGAATAGTACTCCATGGTATACATATACCACATTTTATTAATCCACTCATGTATTGATGGACACTTGGGTTGTTTCCACATCTTTGCAATTGTGAATTGCTCTGCCATAAACATTCGGGTGCAGGTGTCTTTTTCATAGAGTGACTTTTATTCTTTGGGGTAGATGCCCAGTAATGCGATTGCTGGATAAAATGGTGATTTTACTTGTATCTCTTTAAGGTATCTCCATATTGCTTTCCACAGAGGTTGCACTACTTTACAGTCCCACCAGCAGTGTTTGAGTGTTCCTATCTCTCCGCATCCACGCCAACATTTATTGTTTTGGGACTTTTTGATACGGGCCAGTCTCACTGGAGAGAAGTGATATCTCATTGTGGTTTTGATTTGCATTTCCCTGATGATTAGAGATGTTGAGCATTTTTGCATATGTTTTTTGACCATTATTCTGTCTTCTTTTGAAAAGTTTCTGTTCGTGTCCTTTGCCCACTTTTTGATAGGGTTGTTTGATTTTTTCTTGTTGATTTTCCTGAGTTCTAAGTAGATTCTAGTTATCAGCCCTTTATCAGATTTGTAGCATGCAAAAATTTTCTCCCATTCTGTAGGTTGTCTGTTTGCTCTTGTGACAATTTCCTTGGCTGTGCAGAAGCTTTTTAATTTGATCAGGTCCCATTT
>RJWJ010047044.1:0-11120 GCA_004363605.1 Indri indri
GGGGGATGGAAAGTGGGATGTGGCTAGGCTTGAGGTGTTTACACTGGAGCCCATAGACCTGGACTCCTCTGCGGTGATACAGTAACAGCCCTGTCTGCACCTTTAGCCAAATAATTTGCGTAGTATTGTGCTCTTCTTGCTAGTTAAACTGCAGCCTCATTTTGTGCTCCTGGCCTACAAGCTCCAAGAATGTGACTCATTTCTCCTTCCTTGTGGTTCTGAATGCCCATCTCTTCTGCCGGGAATTCCCGCCTTAGGTTTGACCCCAAAGCAGAACACACATTACTCTCTTCCCCTGTTATGTTTTTGTTTGAGCGTTGGTTGACTTTTAGCTACAAAGATGTTAAAAACAAAAACAAACTTCCCTAACATTGGAGAGCTGTGAAGATTCCAAAAAGCTTTTTTCTCCCCTCCTAATATTTCTTTATTTCACAAAAATACAAAAAAAGGACAAAAAAATTCATAAGTTCTGCTCTTACTTTTTGCTCTTCATCTGTATTGAAATGTAAATGAAGGACCAGATTTGCTCTTCCCAAAGGGCATTCCCTGTTCCCTTAGCTGCTCCTGTGGAAGGTGCTGGGCTGTCTTCTTTAGAACTAGCCTATTCTGGGCCAGGCGCGGGGGCTCATACCTGTAATCTCAGTACTTTGGGAGGCTGAGGCGGGAGGATCCCGGGAGTCCAGGGATTGAGGCTGCAGTGAGCTATGATTGTGCCACTCTACTCCAGCCTGGGCGACAGAGCAAGGCCCTGTCTCTTAAAAAAGAAAAGGAAAAAGAACTAGCCTGTTCTACCTGGGCTGGGCTGGACATAGCGCCTCGGTTTATTCTGAGGTAGATTCAGGTCTACTCTTCTGCTAAAGGTTATGGGACTTTTTAACCTCTTCTACAACTCACTTCTTGTTCTTTTCACCAGACCTGGGCTCCTGGGTTATCCTTCTGTTTGGGGACTTAGACCGACACTCACTCTCTTGCCGTGCTGGCTTTCTTGGGTCTCACCTACTCCCTAGCCTCTGGAGGGAGGACACAATTTCCTTTTGTTGTCTCAAAAATCCAAGCCCTGGAAATTAAGGTGCTCTTCAGAGATCTTTCGTGATCTTTTTCCCGTCCTTCTTTCATCACCTCCCTTGCCTGGTGCCATCTTTCCCTCCACCACTCTCCTTTGCCTCCCTGCTTGTTTCCTGATAGCTAGCTGACTAAAGAGCTACATGCACTGTGGATGTCAAGACTGATTCCACTTTTAGTTAAAGCTCAGCTTCTGAAATAATACTTGGCCCTAGTCTCATTGGCCTCAAGGTAGTTGCCATCAACCCGGGATTCTTCACCGTGATTGTGCAATACAAGATTAACTCAGCAGGCCTGGGTTGTCAAACTCTGCACATTTCAAAGAAAGGTTTGGCTCTTTCAGGTCTTGGGAGATAACCTGCAGGTAAAGTGTAGGTAAAGCAGGCTGCCCGCAGCATGTGTACTGTTCACATGCTTCTCCTCCTCCATCTGGAAGGAAGGGCTCCTTTTACTGAACTAAACAGGTGGCACTTTTAATGCTGGCAAGTCTCACAGAGTCTGGCATCTAGAAATGCAAAAGAAGCAGGGAGGGGAAAAGCCAAGGGGCTGTGAGAGAGGCGGTGCCGTAGAGGGAGGGCAGTTGGTGGATGGAGACTGTATTTGGGTTGCGGAGGGGCTTTACCTGTGGCTTTGGGCCTTGGTAACAGTTTGACCCCTGGGGGGCTAGTGACTGGCCACATCAGCCACGTGGGCATTCCATGCCTATGGAACTGACCCCCAATAAAAACCCTGGGGACCAAGGCTCAGGGGACTTCCCTGGGAGGCCGTACTCCGTGCATCGTCTCACGCACTGCTGTTGGGGGAGTTAAGTGCGTCTACGTGACTGTACTGGGACAGCACAAGTAGCTGCTTGTACCGGGTCCTTCCTGGGCTCTGCCCTGTGCACCTTTTGCCTTTGCTGGTGTTATTCTGTGTCCTTGCACTGTAATCAACCACAACTGTGCATTCAACAGCTTTCCTGAGTTCTATGAGTTCTTCTAGTGAGTCATTGAACCTGAGGGTGGTCAGGGGACCCTGACTCCATCATCTTCATTATAATGATCATCACCAATGTATATTGACCATTTACTATGTGTGACAACTGCTAACTGCTTTATATGTTATCATTCAATCGTCACAACAACCCTGTAAAGTAACTGGAATTATTCTCTCCACTTCTCATTCCTACCATAATTTATAGATAAGAAAACTGAGCCATAAGTTAAATCATCAAAGGTAGAGCTGGGATTCAAACCCAGGTTCCTCTAACTCCAGGCCCCGTGTCTTAACAACGAGCTAAAACAGCTCATCGTAATTCCTCTCCCCGCCGGATAAGGTGGCTGTCTTTTTCCTGCTTTGCATTTTGCATTTCCTGCTCCCTCTCTTATGCCGTGGAATGCCTCTAGCTTTGTTCTCTTCCCTATTAGGTACTCTCCCTGTCTCTCCCTATCCTCTGCTTCTCCCAACCTCATGAGTAAGAGACCAGGTAGGGGAGATTTTAAGTATAAAAATGCATTCAATAACAGTATCAGAGAATCCCCGTCAGTAGTAAAAATGGCCACTGTGTGAAGTGTCACCACGCATTGCAGGGAACAGATTCAGTCCCTGCATCCTGGGACAACCATGTTCAACGCGGAGCCAGTTTCACAGCCTGTTAGAATGCCAATGAAACCTCTTCCAAGACAGCATGAGGGGCAGGGAGAAGAATGTGGTTAAGAACGTGTAGACACCTGTCTGTTGTGTTCCTGTGTGCATACATGTATGCGTGTGTGTCTCATGGGAACAGGACAATAGGTTCGGCATTCCGAGGAAGACACCACGGGAGACTCCACGCTGAGTAGTCTGCCCTGAGTCATGCAGTCTGCCTCTGCGTTCTGTCTCAAAGAATCCGTGTGACTGAGGCATGTTTGTGCTAGTCTAAGGCCCTGCCGGTTATCTGTGGCTAAGATTTCAGCTGAGCAGGTTGGAGACTGCTTGTTTCTACACGTTGTGTTATGTGAACCATAGGAAATAGAATACAGTCTTGTAGGACTAGCAGTACATCTTCTCCAGCTCAGAGAAATCCAGGGTTGTGCATAGGGTACGGGGTCGAGCGGGCTTCCCCTAGAGGGACTGGTGTTTGGGGATGAACCAGCTGGGAGAAGTGTACATAAAGCAGGCTGCCCGCAGCATGTGAACTGTTCACGTGCCTCTCTCCTCCTCCATCTGGAAGGAAGGGCTCCTTTTACTGAACTAAACAGGTGGCACTTTTAATGCTGGCAAGTCTCACAGAGTCTGGCATCTAGAAATGCAAAAGAAGCAGGGAGGGGAAAAGCCAAGGGGCTGTGAGAGAGGCGGTGCCGTAGAGGGAGGGCAGTTGGTGGATGGAGACTGCATTAGGGTTGGGGGAGGGGAGGCGAAGGCCTTTAGAAACTGGCCACTTTTGGCCTGCGCGGTGCCTCGTGCCTGTAATCCCAGCTGCACTTCGGGAGGCTGAGGCGGGAGAATCACTTGAAGCCAGGAGTTTAAGACCAGTCTGAGCAACGTGGTGAGACCCCAGTCTCTACAAAAAATAGGAAAAATTAGCCAGGCAGGGTGGTACATGCCTGTAGTCCCAGCTACTTGGGAGCCCGAGGCAGGAGGGTCACTTGAGCCCAGGAGTTTAAGGTTGCAGTGAGCTGTGATACAGGACACCACACTCTCTAGCCTGGGGAACAGAGTGAGACCTTGTCTAAATAAAATAAAATAAAATAAACTAGCCAATGCCAATCTCATAGAACAGCAGGCATGGCCATTTGCAATTGAGTACTGATCTAAGATTAAAAGGACTTTTCCCTCCTTAAGTAAGTTACGATAAAATCAAGCCTCAGCCTAACACATGACATTAGCCACTTGTGGTTGCAAAGATTCCTTAGGAGTCGGCATTATCAAGGCTGCCCCTTCAAAATGTGGGGTGAGCTGAAACCTGCTTACAAACCTGTTTCTCACCTGAGTTGTCTGACTTTACCTTCCAGGAGATGGAAACTGAATCTGCTAATGGATTTTACAGGGCTCCCACTATGGCAGCCCACATATGCCATGTTTTTGTGGTTACTCAATAAATGCTTTTTGCTGCTGCTGATAACAAGGTAACACAACTAAAAAAAAATCTTTTCTATTGCCAGATTCTCCAAGGCAGTATTTTTCTAATTTTTAAAGGTGTGAATCCCTTCATGTCTCTGAATCTTAAAGATTTTTTTAAAAAATGAAATCACTGTTTCTAAGCAGAAGTCCTCATTTGAAAGTGTTAATTATGTATCTCTGTATATGTTTAAGGAAAATTTACTTTTTTTTTCTTGTGGAATTTTAAATGACTGTACAAAACACATTTTCCAAGAAATGCATTTTTTTTTTCTTTTTCCCATCACCAAAAAGGAAATTACATAGAGATGATGTTTCTGGCCCTGTCTGGCTGAGCCGGGCTGCCCTGTCGGGCTCTGAGCAGAAACCTTCACCAGCAACACCGTTTTCACCAGCAATTCACCACCTGAGAAACGGCCTATGTGTAAAAACAACAGTCAACAGCTCTGTGACCAAGTTAACCAAACCCAAACATACAAAAAAACCTTTTGATGTAGTAAATGCTCATTCAAACAGTAGACTTTTTTTTGTAACAAAAATGCTCTAAGTTTCTTACCAATGCCTGCCTCTTGGTGAAGCCAGTTTACCCATGAAAATGAGGCTGCTTGTTATAATGGTTATAGTTTATTCTGCCCTCAGCAGGTCGACTAGATTTAATGTGGAAACACTTTTTAAGCCCTTTGGGAGAGGCATATTTTGAAGGAGGTCATTAACACTTACGGGTTTCTGGTGATGACCTTAACTCTAATATTTACAGAGTGACTCATATTTACACAGTATTTTTACATGCATTATTTTATTTAATTCCAAGGGAAAAGTACTGAGTGTTTTATCATCAATTCTGTTTAAGAAATAGATCTAGGCAGGGTGTTATTTACCTTGTGGCTATAAGGAGGTTATTAAAAGAGGAGGTTTTGAACTTTTTAATATTCATGTTCTAGTCCTCAGACATTCTGACCCCCTGAACGTCTTACTTGTCAGAACAAATTGTGTCTTGACAACAGTGTTCAAGGGCCAAATACAAAGACTGTTAGTATCTATGGTTCTCAAAAAATATATGTATTTTTTGCATAGTACAGCATCGCATACCAGTGTGAGTCATCATATATTTCAACTAAAACCTAAGTTGTAGTTTGAGCACACGTATTTAAAAATGTCAATTCTAGGTTGGGTGTGGTGGCTCACACCTGTAATCCTAGAACTCTGGGAGGCCAAGGTGGGAGGATCTCTTGAGGTCAGGAGTTCAAGACCAGCCTCAGCAAGAGTGAGACCCCTTCTCTACTAAAGATGGAAAGAAATTAGCTGAGCAACTAATAATAGAAAAAATTAGCTGGGCATGGTGGCAAGCGCCTGCAGTCCCAGTTACTTGAGAGGCTGAGTCAGGAGGATCACTTGAACTCAGGAGTTGAAGGTTGCTGTGAGCTAGGCTGATGCCGTGGCACTCTAGCCCGGGCAAAAGAGTGAGACTCTGTCTCTAAATAAATAAATAAATAAATGAAAATGTCAATTCTGATATGAGCTCAGATTTGTTCCAAGATGATTTAAAGAGATTGGTCTGTGTGATCAGCCAGGCTATAAGAACTTCAGGAGGCCTGCTGTGGTTCCTAAGGTGATGAATGAATTGTACTTTCTAAAGATCTGAAGAAGTAGACCCGGAATGTGACAGACGCTAGTTGCCAGGAAAGCTGCTGTTTGGAAGAAGGACTGTCCAGGTTTCACCCTTCCGATGTGAAGATAAGTGGTGTGGCCACAAGTTTCTATTTCTTTTATCTTTCTGCCATGGAGAACAATTGTGAAGTTTTTTCTACTAGAGAGGCAAGTCAGACACTTAAGAAGAAGGCCGCTTTTGAGGGCAAGTTGGTCCCTAGCTACTTTGAATCTGTTGAAACGGCCACAGGGCCTTTGCACTAGCTACTCTCTGCCTGGAATGTACCATTACCAGCTTTGTGCTTGCTCCCTCATTTCGTTCAGGCCTTGGCTCAAATGTGAACATCCCCAGAGAGAACTTCTCTAACAAACTATCTAAAATAGTGGAAAACAATCTCCCCATCACATTCTCATCCCCTACTTTTCTATTTTGCTTCATGGCATTCATCACCACCTGCAGTTATATCGTTTGTGTGTTTACTTGTTTACTGTCTGCATCCTCAACAGAATGTAAGCTCCATGCAGGCAGAGATTGTCTTGCTCACTACTATTTCTCAGGTTCCCCAGCAGTGCCTGGCACTGGGAAGGTGCTCCATAAATACGTTAGCTGAATGAACAATTGCATGATGAGTGACCAAAGCTGGGACCCCATCTGACTTTTCTGACTTTAAGAAAAGATTAAGGCTAAGTTAGAAAACTTCTGTTCTAGTGACTTGCTGGGATAACCCAGGGTCAGTCAAGCACTTATAATTCATTGTTTGTCTTTCTGCACTGCTAGACTGCAAATGCCTTGAGAGAAGGGACCTGTGAGTCTGACTCACCACCGTCTTCCCTGTGCCTCGAGCTCTGCAGAAAGGAAGGCATCAAATTAACTTGTTGGATTTGAGTAAAATATGAAAGCTGAGTAGGGGTTAACCAGCTGAAGAAAGGAAGAAGGTTCCAAGTAGAGGGAAGAGCCCGGCAGAGACCCTGTAGCAGAAGTGAGCAACTCTGTCCTTGATACGAGGAATGAGAAATGACAGAAGGCGGCAAGGGTAGCTGGGTGGGGTACCTCATGTGGCTGTAGAGGCGGGCGGGGCCCTCTGTGCCAGACTCTGAAGGTTTGTAGGCTTGGTCGGGCAAGTTAAGAAGTTTTATCTATCCTAAGAGCAAAGGGGAGCTTTTTGCCTTTGTGTGTGCTGGAGTGACACCGTCAGCTTTGTCATAGCACAAGCCTCTGCTGCTGGGGCTATAGGGTGACCAATCAGGAGGCTACTTTGACCCAGGCTAGAGAGATGGTAGTTGGACTTGGGGTCACTAGGAAGTAACTCCACCGTGGCAGGGGTGTCTGTTTTGTTCACTGCTATGTCGCAACCATTGTTCTATAGAACAATGCCTGGCACACATTAGACACTCAACATACGCTTGTTGAATGAATGAATAGCACAGTGCTTAAGAAAGGAGGAAATGGAGTGGTCAAGAGATCGTTAGGAGGTGAAAATGAACAGGACATGGTGAAGGGCTGCCTACTGAGTATAAGGGAGAGAAACGCCAGGAGGATTCCTAGGTTTCTTGTTTGTTCCTATATGGGCGGAGGAGTATTGCCATTTCCTGCAACAGGTATAGCAGAAGAATCTATGCTTTGTGTGTTTCTTGGCCTCTTTGTTAAACTAAGCATCAGGACTTCCTCCTCTCTGCTCTCGTTAGGAGGCCTCACTCAAGGCTGGCTTCTGGTTGTCCTCTCTGTTTTGGGGACCAGCTGAGGAGAGGTTCTGGGGGCCAGAACAAAGTAACGTGTGGATCATTGAAGTCTTGTCAAGGATTTGAAGAGGCCTGTATTCTCATTGTGTCAGTGAGGTCAGTGGAATGGCTAAGGATAGTGTGAGTCAGGATAGGTGTGAAGGGTAAATGGTCACTCTCTGCATGGTCTAAAGTGGCCTTAATACAATAACAAAGGTCCTATTATTAAGAAGCTAAACATTCTGCCCTGCCCCCACCCCTCAAGTTTCTTCCAGTGGCTATAAATGAAGATTGTGAGTGTGTAGGATAAATGAGTTTGGCCAGGTATTTTCTTTTTGGATTTAAGCAACTATTTTTTGAGAGATGTTTCATGGGAAAAGTATCTTCCCAACCCAGATTTCCTGTAAATGAAGGCCTGACAGAGTCACTCTCAATCGTACTGTTCAAATCTTTTCAAGCATTTATGTCAGGGATAAACCAATTTTATAAAATGAGTATATACATAAGATATATTGTACACACAAACACACATACCCAAAATGGTTATAGTTAGCTCTGGTTGGTAGGATTATGGATGATTTTAACTTTCATCTTATTATTTTCAGTATTTTCTAATTTTTCCATAATGGACACATGTTACTTTTATGAAGACATAATGTAACACTTTATTAAAATGAACTTTAAAATATCGAATATAGATTGTAACATGATCTCATATTTAGAAACCATGTATCCATTCATGAGTGTTTTAGAAAGTGGGAGGTGATTCTCGCATTGGCTCTGAGCATTTGATTGATGGATGTACAAATTAGTAGATGATTTATATCCATGAAGTTATATTAAATTAGTCTTTTCCAGCAACCATCAGACTTGGGAGAAAATATGGTCTGGTCACATGGACCAGGTCACCAAGGGTCTGAGTCCCACATGGCAAATGAAATCAAAGTGAGTTACTTCTTACCATTGCATGTGGAAGAGAAACTTTGCCAGACAATCACACTATTAAAAACAGTCTGAAATCTTGGAAATGAAGGAATTCTTTTCAGGAGCCACGCCATTGCAAGACTGAAAACATTAACCCCAGGCAAGGGAGAAAAATTAGAAGAATCTTTTTGCTGCGTTGTGTTTTTTAGTTTCCCTACTTTGCCTCATTCCAGTAAAGGATATTTATTATTGCAAAAGGTGAGTGAGAACATTTTTTTAAAGGTGAGACGTGCTTATGTGTTTGCTTCTGGGGTGTGAGATAACATGATTCCACAGTGACCGTGCCACGGGAGTGGGCAGACGATGGCCCTCAGGCCAAAATTAGCACAGAGGAGTTCCTGGAGTGGAGGGAGCAGTCCCCTGGCCCTGCCCATCTGAGGAGCGACTGGCCAGAGGCAGGTGATTGTATAATTGCTGTGGACGGTGGACTCAGAGGACTGTGAGAACCAATGACTAGGAGAAGACTTAGAGGGAAATCACAGGGTAATTGGTATTATTGGAGTACAAGAAACATTGTTGAGTTAAATTTGGAAGGAGGCATGGATCATGCAGGGGGAGGGCATGGATAATTATAACACTTCCCTTTAATCAACATTCCTATATTATTTTTTCACTGTATGGTTGGCTATTTTGAAGAGGTCAGTTAATACTTGGGCTTCTTTTAATAAAAATTTGAAAACATAAATTTCCTTTTAGAAAGTAGAGAATCAATTCTTTTCTCTCCGGAAGGCAGTCTACTATAGCAAAGCCAGGTGTTGAATCTTAACCCCCACTTGCTAGCTGTGTGATCTTGGGCAAGTTAGCACACCTCAGTTCCCTCAACAGTACAGCGAGAAAACTAGGAGTAGTACCCAACAGTTGCAGTAATGACTAACGAGATAACACGCGTAAAACGTTTAGTACGGTGCCCAGGCAATGTTGGCTGCTATTATTATTTAATATTTAAATGAGGATGCTTTTAGGAAATTGGCAAAGGCCGGACTCGATGACCTCCGGAAGGTTGCTAAGCTGTAACGTTCAGCAAGTTGGGATTGCCACGTGTGTGCCAGGTACACTAGCGCTCTCTCTCTTGGGCTGGGAGGCGTTGGCATGAAAGGGAAGGGAATGAAGTGGAAAGGCGGCAGCTGTCAGCGGGACCACATTATTTCTACATGATGGGCAGTCTGCGTGTGCTCTTTGTATAGGGAACATGGAAAGTAGCATCAAATATGGCTACGTGACACGTGGGTTTGTGTGTGTGTGCGTGTGTGTGTGTGTGTGTGTGTCTGTTTTTGTTGAAGGGCAGGACGGATTAGGTAGGGTAGAGGGAGGGAAAGCTTACCACAGTTTGCTTCCCATTCAGCTTTTAGTTTTGGAAGCATGGATGATACTTCGGGGTTGCCGAGATAGTCAAATCAAATAACACACGGGGAAATGTTTTTTAAAAAGTTGAAATTACTACCTATATACAAGATATATTTGTGTAATTTGTTTTTTTGTGTGTTTGTTTGTTTGTTTGTTTTGAGACAGAGTTTCACTCTCTTGCCCGGGCTGGAGTGCTGTGGCGTCGGCCTAGCTCACAGCAACCTCAAACTCCTGGGCTCCAGGGATCCTCCTGCCTCAGCCTTCCAGGTAGCTGGGACTACAGGTATACGTGCCACCATGCCTGGCTAATTTTTTCTATTTTAAGTTGTTTGGCCAATTTCTTTCTATTTTTAGCAGAGACAGGGTCTCGCTCTTGCTCAGGGTGGTCTCGAACTCCTGAGCTCAAAATATCCGCCCGCCTCGGCCTCCCAGAGTGCTAGGATTACAGGCGTGAGCCACCGCGCCTGGCCTGTGTGATTTTTTAAATTATTTCATATTTGATTAGCTAGACACAGGTTAGGTTATAAATTTACCCAAGAGGTCTAGCAAGCAGGAAGTAGAAAAATCACCTTTTAGGAAAATAAACAATAATTCCATACCATTTCTGTGAACCGATCTGCACAAGCCATCCGAACCCATTCTGGCGTTGCTGGGCTCTGCACTATAAAGTTCTCGGCTATGCCTCTTTCTGCGCGTACTGCGGCCACAGCATCAGTGATGGCAAAGAACACAGATGACCCCAGGAACATCCAGACTCCCCGAGGACCTGCAAGAAAGCACATTGGTTTTAGAAGCTTCCATACTAGACCACAAGCTACTGAAGGGCGGGGGCCTGATCTTGTTCACTATTGTATCCACAACTCATGGCACAGTGTTTTGCACATAAAAGATCCTCAATAAATGTTTGTTTACTGACTTACTGACTGAAGCTTGAGTTATCTTTAAAAAAATCCTTACATCATCTGAACTTCCCAGATCGTTAATCCTGTCTGGGTTAAATCTTCTTTTTTTTTTTTTTTTTTTTTTCGGTTTTTTTTTTTTTTTTTTTTTTTTTTTTTTTTTTTTTTTTTTTTTTTTTTTTTTTTTTTTTTTTGAGACAGAGTCTCACTCTCTTGCCTGGGGCGAGTGCCGTGGCGTCAGCCTAGCTCACAGCAACCTCAAACTCCTGGGCTCGAGCAATCCTGCTGTCTCAGCCTCCCGAGTAGCTGGGACTACAGGCATGTGCCACCATGCCTGGCTAGTTTTTTTTTTCTGTATATATTTTTAGCTGTCCAATTAATTTCTTT
>RJWJ010047045.1:0-11119 GCA_004363605.1 Indri indri
CTAAATAGGACAATTGTTTCTATGGCCCATATGAGTCTTACCTTCATGACTAAGGAAAATACTCAAATAACCTGGACAAATATTTGCCAAACTCATACAGTGTAGGGCACTTAGCTAGATGGGAGGGATACACGGGAGAATAAGACACAGACAGTTCCTCAAAAGAGGTTAAATCCTAGGGGCGTGTGTGTGTGTGTGTGTGTGTGTGTGTGTGTGTGTGTGTTCGTGCATGCACACCAGCCACCAGCAGGGGGCAGTAAGGAGGACACTGCTCATGGATGGGGAATACATGTAAATAGATATCGCCTGTTAGAAAGAGACGAAATGTAGTTTGGTGGAAACTTTGAGGACTTGGGCTTCAAAAAGATTGCAACATGAATCCTAGTGATATTAACATAGAGCAATTTGCTTAATTTTTCTCACCCTGAGTTTCTTCATCTGTAAAATAAGATGATGGCGCCTACTGTCACAGTTGTGATAATTACATAAGACAAGGAAAAAATGCAAACATACTGACACAGTAAAGAAGGAGGGAACTGGGACGTCTATCATGAACAGGCATTATAATAGGTATACTCCCTAGTTCTATGGCCAAGTGGAAAGTCAACTCCATCGTGAGGTGGGACGGTGCCAGCTGTCATCAAGGCATGTTTCAAAGTAGAAGGGATTCTTAAGAATTTAACAACCTATAATAAAAGGAGCTTATTACTTGACCTTGGGAAAGGGAATTTTTTCCCTTGAATTGGATATATAGAAAATTACTATACCATGAAGGATTCCTTAACCTGTTCCTGGACATTTCTACACACAGTTTTTATCCCACATGGCTGCTTGATTCCCTTGGCTTCACTGTGTAACAAGGTCCCTTCTTCGAGAAAGTGCCCCCGGGGAGGGAAAGGACTGTGGCCTCTGCCACCTTTCCCTTTGCAGAGCTGAATACACATAGCACGAGGGTCTCTGGAAAACACAAACTTGACCTGTGGTGGGGAATAGTCACAGCTTCCGAGGGTTTAGAGACAAGGACAAAAAGAGCAGAGAAGAAATGACGGAGTCAAGGTTATTTTTACGGTTTAAGAGAAATGTCAAGAGAAGGAAGCAGGAGAATCTTAGCAGCCCCAGTTGATAAATAGCGAGGCTTCCTCTGCTTTAATGACTGCCACGGGATGTCTGGAGCATAAAATGATTAAGGAAAGGTACCAGCTGGGAGCAATGACTGAGGCAGCCCACAGGTGACATCCCCAGAGAAGACCCCGTGCCAGAGGATGTGGGAAAATGGAGCAAGAGTAGGGCAGTAGGCAAAATCTGCCTGGATACAGGCCAGGCAGATCTATTAATATTTATTCGTTTAATGCAGAGTTTTTGTTCTCCCTACTCGTGAACTGGAGAGGGACAGACATGCAAGTGAGCAACTGGAATACAATGAGTATTGCTGTGATGAAGGCTGGCACGAGTTGCCCAATGTGAGTTTAGGAAGGAGGCTGAGTCTGTCTGAGGGAATCCAGGGAGGCTTTCCAGAGGAGGCAGTACTTAAATGGGAACCTAAGAGATGAGTAGTTCTTCCAGAGAGGCAGCAGGAAGAGGAGGGGCCATGCAGAGACAAGAGGATGAGGGGAGGAAGAGGATGAGGAAAGGCAGAGCGAGTCCTCCAGTATGGTTAGACAGGAGCGTGTGTTGGGGAGTCCCAAGAGATGATTCTGGCTGAACTACTGGGAAGAGGCCAAATCATGAAGGGCCTCACGTCACACTCTGGAGCTAAGATTTACTCTGTGGGCAATTTGGAGTCATTAAAGAATTTTGAGCATGAATGTCACATGAGAAGCTTTGTGTGCTAAAATTCTCACTCTACAGTGAGAGCTTTGAGAGATTCCCAGTTCTCCATTTCGGGAGCTGAGCAGCTATGGAACTCCAAGAGACACTTGGGGTCTTTATTAACAGGGGCTCTTAGCGGGGGCAGGATTAGCCTTGCAGGGGATATTTGGCAATATCTGGAGATGTATTTGGTTGTCACAACGTGGGATGGTGGGAGGGGTGCTGTGGGCATCTAGTGAACAGAGGCCAGGGATGCTACTAAACATCCTATAATGCACAGGACAGTTGCCACAACAAAAAATCATCTGGGCCAAAATATCGATAATGCTGAGGTTGAGAAACTTGTCACTGAGGGATCAGACCTAAATGTACATGGTGTCTTGATCACTAGACTTCTTTCAACGACTCTGGTGTTTAAAGTAGGGATCATGTGTCTGCATTTTCCTGGCTGTGTTTACTCTCGTCAAAACACCTGCTTTCTGCCTTCATAGGACAGACAGCAATTTATGATTTTATAATTATTACATAAACACAGACTATAGAATATGTAATTCATGTGATTTTTGCTTAATGTCCACTTCCCTAACTTGACTAAAAGCTCCATGAGGAAAAGGTCACCTCATCTGTCCCAGACACCAGCAATTGGTACCCAGCTCATAGTTAGCACTCAGTAAGTCTCGCTGTGTTAATGAGTGAAGAGTTCCAGGGAATGGTGGGAGGTTGACACAGGTGACATCGCCATATGAAAAATCTAAGCTGGGCCTGTTATAACAGGGCTCCAGTAACCATAGAGATGGCGGGTCACTTTTCACCCCCATGGAGGCTGGGGCTGACCTAACACTGAGACTTTAGGTGAGAGGTGTGGCCTCCTTGCCTAGGCCAGTGGGCCGGCTTCACCTGTGGTCCCACTCAGCCTGGATACTGAGCTAATGAGCTGGCGCTTTTGGACCGGGCAATTGCACCAGCCCTGCAGGTTTCCTCATGTCATCCTTCCCTTAACTTTTGGCCACTTGACAAAGCAGTCTGGGGAAGCATTCCTGCTGGTTGCCAGGGAGAAGGGAAGGAGCAGAAAGCAGAACATGCAGATCGTCCAAGAATGACCAGGCTGTAGAGGAGGTCCTGGACCATGCGCATTGCAGCACTGTGCACAAGAGCCACCACGTAGAAACAACCCAGGCGTCCATCCACAGATGAATGGATACAGAAAACGAGGTTTATACATACAATGGAATGTTATTCAGTCTTTAAAAAAGGAGGGAAATAATGTCCTTTGCCACAACATGGATAAACATGGAGAACAGTGTGCTAAGTAAAACAAGCCAGTCACAGAAGGATAAATACTGCCTGATGCCACTTCCGTGGGGGATCTGAAATAGCCAAAGTCATAGAAGCATAGAAAAAAATACTAGTTGCCAGGGTCTGGGGTGTGAGAGTGGGGAAAGTGAGGAGCTGGTGTCCAATGGGTATAGTTTCAGTTATGCTGGAAGGATGTGTTCTAGAGATCTGCTGCGCAACAGTGTCCATAGTTTACAGTATGGTACTTACTAAGAAGGTAGCTGTCATGTTAAATGTTCTTAGAACACACACACATACACAAAGGGACACAAGGAACCTTTGGGAGGTGTTAGATATGTCTATTACCCTGATTGTGGTGATGGTATCACGCATGAGTGTTTGCATATGTCCAAACACGTCAAATTGTACACATGAAATGTGTGCAGTTCTTTGTATATCAGTTATGCCTCAGTAAAGTTGTTAAATGAAAAAGGAAGCTAAATGATCAAATTAATGTGGAAGTGAGAAAGAGCCTGGAACTGTCATTGCTAATTATGCATTCGTGAGTGGCCCTCAGCTACGATCGGGGGAGACGTGGACTAGACTACAACAACAGTAAGAAGATCCCTGCGCTGTTTCCCAAGGCTGCCCAGTTGAACTTAGAGCTTTGCCGCTGGGGGTTGGATGAAATAAAAAATGTATCCTATGTGGAATACTGGAAATTTTACACAGAATTTTTGAAAGAAAAGATAGCATTCAACAGGGAAGCCACAAAAGAACGATTTAACATACAAAAACGACCAAGGAGTTTTTTCATTTCTGAAAAGACATGATTTGCCTCCAACTCACATTTTTCCTAACTGACATTAAATTTTTTCTCCAACCTTAACACTAAATGAAAGAATTATAATGCAGAAAACATTTTAGCAAATAGTTCTCATTGTGTTCTATTTGACGATATTAATTTCATTCTGTTTTGCCTGATTTTTTAAATTCAAGGTAGTTGACTTCTGTTGGGAAGACTCTGTATCTTCCAAGCACCTCTTCCATATCCTTGCATGTAAAATGTGCATTATTTGTTATAGAGAGAAGCACAAAGCCACCTAAGATGTTGCCACCACAGATATTTATGGAAAAGGCATTAGTTCTAGAGAAAACTGAGGACCTCAAGCTCAGGTGACTTGCCTGGGGTCATCTAGCCTTTTCCAGGGCTGCAGAAACAGAGCCGGAAAGTCCTGTTCCGTCCTCCCTGTGTGAATCCTCATTCCCTTCCAGTATGACTCACAGCCTCTGGGAACACATCCCGAATTGCAGTATTGGGGTCTGGGGAGCTGCAAAATGCCGTGGCTAAAGAATGAATTGCAACTAATGAGGAAAGGTGTCAACACAGCTGGGGAAGGGGTGAACCGAGGACAAACAAAATAGGCAAAAATCCTCTCTTGCCTAAAAATGAAGCAAGAGAAAATCAGGGGAAGTAATGTTTGATTGCATCCATTGCATAGAGAGAAAACAGCAAAACAATTTAATTTTGATTTCTTCTGGAGTCTTCTAACTAGACATTTCCAGAGAAAAATAAATTGCTGATAAAAGTCACGGGGCCTTGCTTGAGTAAATCTGGAAAACAAGAAGTCTGGGGGAGATTTGATTACCATTGACAGTAGAGATGAGAGATGTTCAAAGTCCTCTGTGCACCCAGGTTGGCTAATTACTGATTTTAGTGGGGGCTGGTTTGATTTGTTATATTTGGAAAGTATTTGGAAACCATGAGAATTTTAACAAGATACCTAATGAGCATGTAGCATTGCTGTGGCCCCATTGCTATAAAATTGGATGCGTTTTGAAGAGGTAGCTATGGGAAAATTAGATATTAATTTCCAAAAATGTGACATACTGCCTTTAGAACAGTGATTCCCAAACTTTAATCATCCAAGCATCATTTTCTTGATTTTTGCTATATCTTGAAACCTGCTTGCTCTTAGCCATTTAGTATTTTCCTCAAATTATCTCATTTTAGATTGTTACTTTACAGGTAACTTTGTATCAATCACTTAAATGTCCTAACCAGACAGTGAATGTAAAAATAAGTACAATGAAAATGTAACTTTATTTAATTTGGGTGAAATGCTAGTGCAGCAGAAAGGTCTGATCCTGTTCTTTGTTAAAACAAAAGAAAGAGTAGCAAGTATTAGAGAGTCTGAAAGCCACCAAGGCTCTCAACTTAGCCTGTGTTCTTGTTTTTTTCAGGATTGTAAGGGAATTGGAAAGGGAGCCACACTTTCTCTCTCACTGTGTGATTTGCTGTTCATTTCTGCTGTGTCCTAAAGGCATTTCCTCGCCCACCCCACACTTTAGAAAACGTTGTTTTAGAACTGAGAAGAGACTTGCCACGTTGCTCCAGAAAACCAGTCTGGAATCAATGGATGGAAAACGTGGAAGGGCACATGATAGCTCGGCCTAAGTAGGCCATTTCTGCAGCAGCATTAACCACTGAGAGGATGAGGCAGCCTCAAAAAGATCTACGAGAGTAGGGATGGGGAGATGTTGGTCACAGGGTACAAAGTCTCAGTCAGACAGGATGGAAAAGTTCTGGAGATCTATTGCATAGCATGGTAACTACAGTTAATAACCATATATTGTATGCTCAAAAATTGCTAACAGAGTAGTTCCTAGATGTTCTCACCACAGAAAAATGGTAAATGTGTGAGGGGATGGATATGTCAGTCAGCTTGATTTAACCATTTCACAATGTATACGTATATCAAAGCATCATGTTTTCCACTTTATCAACAATACCTTAATTAAATTTTTTTTAAAAAAATAATGAGAGTCCAAACCAGGCAAATCCATAGAGACAGAAAGTGGATTAATGGTTGACAGGAGCTGGTGGAAATAAGGGATGACTGCTAATGAGTATGGGATTTCTCTCCAGAGGTGACGGAAATGTTCTGGAATTAGAAAGTAAACTACCTTGTGACTGTACTAAAAATCACTGAATTGTAAACGTTGAAATGGTAAATTTTATGAAACGTGAACTATATCTCAATTGAAAGGTAATGGGAGCTCCTTATTACTGTATTTGTGCCAATCTGTCAGTGAGAGTGAGAGGTGTCCTCTCCTTTGCCTTCTGAGTGAAGCTTCCATGTATAACACACTTACCAGAGACTTCTTTAAGGCTACAGAATGCTTGGATTGACCTCCTTATCAAGCTATATACCATTAGCCATTTCTGTATATTCTTTTCTTTCATAACACCACACTCTTCTGGTTCCTTGAATGAGAAATTTTCCCCAAAGAGCCTTTCCCTTGTGTGACCAAGTGATTAAGAGTGCATACTCGGAGTCTTAGCTTTCAATCCTGGCTATGCTGCTTACTCTAGGTGTGTGGCCTCGTGAAAAGTGTTTAATGCACCTTGGCTTCCACCTCTGGAAAACGGGTTTGGAGAGAAGCGATGATATGACATGTGGATTTGCTGAAAGTGTGCTGGCCCCCGGCACTCTCTGCTATTAGGGGTTGATACTACTGGGCCTTCTGTTCAACCTCCTGAATTCCTTTCTTGACTTTCCTTTCTGCTCATTCGCTTGTTTTCCCTAAGTAGACTCCTTTATTCCAATGAACTCTACTGCTTCTCAGGTTGGCTTCCAAATCAACACCTCTAGATCCTTCCTTGTTCCTGAACTCCTTTCTCATATTTCCTAACCTCTATCGGTCATCTATTTCCTATAGTAACTCAAATTCAACCCATGTGAAATAGAATTCATGTCTCTTTCTCTGACCCCAATCTGTTCTTCTTCATTTTTTTAGAGCTAATTTATATTAAGCAGGATATCAGCCTCTGTGCTGATATGGTACTTTTTATGAATTATTGCATTTCATCCTGACAACAATTCTGTATGCAATTATTTTTCTTCTTTTATACATGAAGAACTGGAGGATTAGAGAGGTTAATTAACTTTCCAAAGAGCACTCAGGTATGATAAGGTGGTTCCTGGACTTGAATGCATGTTCACCCAGCTCGAAAGCCCATTCTCCTCACTGCCGTAATATCTTTTAGCCCCTGGTGACTGGCAGAATTTTTCATGCAGTCTTCGAAATTAAACACCTCTATTTTCTTTGATTCCCCCCACTTTCTCGCCACTCCACTCAATCTGTCACCAACCTGTCAATTCTACCTTGAAAAATATTTCTTAAATTTCTCCCTTCCTTTATTTCCAGAGCCACTTCCTTAGGGTGCTTGTTGGTTTTAATTGCCTTCAAGTTCCCATGTCCTACTCTCCATCCAATCCTCACATCACGCTACTGCAAAGGTAATTTGGAAAATCAAAATCTGATTGTGTTATTGCCCTTCTTAAGATTTTGATTGTTTAGATTGTTAGATAAAACTCAAACTCCTCAACATGGCACAGAGGCTGTTCAAATATCTCCCGTCTATCCTTCCAGTCTTGTCTCCTCTCTTCCTGCCTCTTTCTCCTTTCCTCGTCCTGCTGATACACGCTTGTTATTGTGGGGAACTAAAAGACCCTCAATTTAATTAATCATATAAGGAATTGTTTCCTCATTTAACAAGCGCTTGTTGTAGTTTTGAAACTAATCCATTATTACACACTACCAAAAAAAAAAAAATGTAGCATTGCGTTTTCTTCCCAGGAAGCAGGTTGAGAAAAATAGCAGACACATAATTAGTACACACTTAAATTATAAGATTATTGCATTGTGTGACCCCTTTAACTTGTACTTTGGGCCTGGGCTATGAGAGACATGCTGGATTTCTCCTTGGAAAGGAGAACAAAACCCTTCCTGGCAGTAGAGCAAAGTCTGGACTTTCAAATGAGACAGACCTAGGTTGAATAGCAACTCTGCTGTTTATAAACTAAATGAACATAGGCAACTTACTTAACACTGAAACACAGTTTCATCATAATTACAATAAATATACTAATACAATCTACTTCCCAGGAGTTTGGGGGATATTTATATAAGGTAATGTGTATAAACAAGGTAACATTTTTAAAAAACAGATTTTAAAGCATTCAGCATATAATAAGCACCCTTGAGCTCTCTTTCTCTCACAGCCCACATGGGCAAATCCCGTTGGCTCCACTTTTGAAAGGAGTCCAGAATCCTATCACTTCTCACCACCACCCTGCTATCACGTTAGTTCAAGCCACCATTAATCTTCCACCTGAATCACTCCAACAGCCCCTAAACCAGTTTCTTGCTTCTGTTCCTAGTACCTGACATCTAATCTGAACTCAGCAGCCAGAGTTATCCTCTCAGAATGTAAATCGAATCATATTATTCCTCTGCTCAAAATCCTCCAGTGATTTCTCCTCTTGCCCTGTGCAGAACTCAAAACCTTTGAAATGGCCCCACAATTGTCCTTGTCCTTCTCCACTTGCACCCTCCCCAACACCCACACCTCTGAGCTTCTTCCCTTCTGGCCCCCTTGCTCTCTCAGCCGCATGCAGGATCCTAGTCCAGAGCCTTTGCTCTAGCATTTGCTCTGCCTGGATTGTTCCTCCCCCAGATGTCAGCACAGCTGTTTTGTTTCTGCTTTTAAGTCAATGCTCAAAAGTCCTTCTCCAGGAGGCCTTCCCTAACCACCTTGCTGAAACTTACAATCCCCATCACGTCCCCCTTTATTGTTCTCCATCCCACTCGTCACTTTTTAACATGCCATATAATTTATCTATTGTCTATCTCCCCCTAGAAAACTGCAAGTTCCAAGAGAACAAGTTGTTTTGCCTGTTTTATTCACCACTATGTCCACTGAACTATGCCTGACAGTCATTGTCCTATTTTAATCCTTAAAATATGCTTTGAGTTCCCATCACTGTGTTTATATGCATATATATGTATATCCATATTTATATATTGATATTAATGTGCATCACACAATACATATACTATATATCTAATATATACATATTGTATATTTCAATAGTTTTTAATATATATTATATATATTTTATATACACACACACACGCATATATATATATCTTGTTTTAAAAATGAAGAAATCAAGACTTGGCAAAGTTAAGTACTATCTAAGTGTGCCCAAACTGGGAATGAAACCCTGACCCCAGCACACTCTCTCCAATACAGATCTTCTAAATCTGACTCCAGTATCCTCTCTCCACCCATATCCTGTACAGAAAACACATTGGAGATGTGCAAATATTTTTCCAGTATTATCAGCTTAATAATTTACACATTCAAATTAGGGTAATTTGCATGACATGAACACATAGGTACTTTGATCACACCAATAGTGTGGGAAGAACTTAGGGTGAATTTTAAAAATATGGCTCATCTCTCTATCAAAATAACTGTTATCTCTGGATTTAACATTGGTCCGGGACCATATGGTTGCCACTGCCCATTTGGAAATGACATTTCCTTAAGGAAAGGAAGGCTCAAACTCACCATTTCCATTGCAGTGGTCTGTGTCCACTCTCCTGACCCCTTCCAACCAGACATCCTCACTTGGGGAAGAGTCAACATCATCAAAGAGACTCCCATGCAGCCAGGATTGAGAGGCACTGAGGTTGACGAGAGAAGGAAGAGAATGGCGGATTCTCTTTTTCTTTCTAAATATCCTGGAGAGAAGTGAAAGCATAGTGAACAATGAATAGCATCACCTGGGGTTCAAAACGGAATCTAGCAAAAGTGACTTGGTGCACAGAGTACATCTCTACTATCCAAGTCCATTCACTCCATTAATTCCGCAGACCTTTCTCAAAATTCTACTGTGTGCAAGGTCCTTGGATCAATGTCAAGAATACTGAGATTTATAAAAGACAAAATTTTGTGTGCAAAAAGTTCACAATCTACTATGGGAAAAAGACAAGAATAATGCCGGTACAGTTAATGCTTTCATAGAGTTTATTCTGTGCCAGGCATTATTCTTAGTGCTTTGTATAGATTAACTCACATTATTCTACCAAAACAGCTCTACAAGGTAGATGCTATTATTCCCCCGCTATTCAGGTCAGGAAACAGGCACCGAGAGGTTAAGTTACTTGGCTGAGGTCATGCCGCTAGTAAGTGGCATAGCTAGGCTGCAAACCCAGAGAAAGAATGGGACCCTAGAGTCCTGATTTGTCTCCTTCCAATTTCTTTTTTGTTTCCTAATCTCAAAAAGTCTTTAGATGGGACCCATTATTCTTCAGTTAATAATGTAAGAAAGACTGCATTGACGTGGTTCAATTCCCAAGACACTCAGTTCTTTAGAGATGGACTGAATGGCTGGTATCATCACTTACACAAGTGTCTTGAACTTGATGGAGCTTATGTTGAGAAATAAAGTTTATATTTTTTATTTTTATCTTTTAATTTCATTTTTCCACAGACTTTTTGAAGTCCCCTCGTATAAGTCTCGGGATCACCAATGTGGTAAATTGAATTATCATTCAGGAAATTTGCATCAACAGGGATAGAGTGTATTTTCCTGACCCTCACTTCAGTTTGCCCATGTGACTGGAACTGACCAATGGGAAGTTAGCAGATTGACACACACAGAGGCTTGACATGAACTTGCTGTTGGGGCATTATTCTGCAGATAAAAAGGGGCCATTGTTAAATTATCAGAGTTAGTCTTATTGTCTTTTTGCATTTATGTGATTACAATGGGAAAAACATTCTTCATGTTCACTGGTCCCAAGAAAAAGACTTATGTGGGACCTACTTGATTCCAACATGAAGCCAAGCTCAGCCTAGTTCAGACTAGATCCAGACTAGGTCAACCTACCTCAAGTGACTTCCAAACATGTGTGCATTCATTGCTATATGTCACTGAGAGTTTGTAGTTATTTGTTACACAGCATTATTGTGTTAATAGCTGACCGACTGATACAGTCAGCATGTGGGTGGTTTTCAAGCAAAAGAAAATGAATATGATTTTCCAAATTCACTGATCCAAAATGAACACATTGATCTCTTTTCCTCCAAGCATGTCCCTCCCCTATTTCTGATCTTATTAAATAGTCCTGCTATACATTCAGTTGACAAAGCCAGAGTCCCAAGTTTCATGCAAGT
>RJWJ010047046.1:0-11127 GCA_004363605.1 Indri indri
CTAGATTTTACAGCTTAATTTATGGGTCAGTGTTGGGGGGTTGGCCAGGTGAGATGGCTCCTGTGGGAGGTGATGAGTGCCCTGTCACTGGAGGTATGCGAGCAAAGACTGGACACGAGATGTGGGTTGGCTGGAATGGCACCACCAGTCCATGACGCTGTGCAAGTCTTTACGTATCACTAACTGAGCTGGGAGGGTGTGTGTGTGTGTGTGTGTGTGTGTGCGTGTGTGTTTGTGTGTGTGTGTCTCTCCCTGGGGACGTGATCTGACCCGCAGTAACCTGTGTTAAAACCAAGCTGTCTGGAAATGAGGCTCCATCACACCTCACACACCTCTCATCTCACCGGGCCAGGCTGGGACCAGCGCCCAGACACGGTGAGTTCATTCTTGCTCTTGCTCGTCACCTTCCAGAAATGCCTAACAGCCCCTTCCTCCTCTGCGGGTGAGGCGAGCTGGAGCGTGTACAGTGTGTCGTCATGTGGCAGACCCAGTGGCCATTCCTCTCCCCCTCAATGACAGACCCCCAGCTTGTTCAGGGTCTGGATGGAATCGTACATCCGGGGAAGGTGCGCCCACCGGAGAGGAGTTGTGATTGGTCTGAGGTGTAGATGCTAAGCCATCTCGTGGCTACCCCATTCCTCTTGGCCAGCACAATCATGGAGGTGAATTCCGTGAGGGATGAATGACTGGTCAGGAGGTTAGGAGTGGCTTGTCTGAGGAGGTGACACATCAGCTGAGCCCTGAGGATGAATGAGTTAACAGGTGGCGGGGTGGGGGGCAGGGAGGGATAGTCTATAGGAACAGCATGTACAAAGGCCCTGTGGTCAGGGCATGAAACTTTTGAAGTGTGAACGACAGCCCATGTGTCTGGAGTGCAGAGAGTCTGGAGTGTGGCAGAGGCCAGACTTCAGGGGCTTTGGAGGCCAGGCTAGGAGGTGGGTCTTTACCCTGAGAGCAAGGGAAGGGTTTTAGGTATGTGTGTTGGGGTTTGGGGGTGCAGATATTGTAAGACACTGTCAGATTTGCCCTTCAAAATGTATTTCGGCTACATGTGAGGAAGACACTTTGGGGAGGGCAGAATCATGCTTTAACCCCTAACTTCACGTCCAGTAAAGGTCCCAGGTCCTCCCGAAGACTTGGGCAATCCCTGGTGCCGTGTTTTCCCCACTTCCCCTGCCCTGCCGCCGGCTTCTTCCTGAGTATTTCGCTGTGTGCTGTGCTGACTCAGATGTGAAACTCACCCCTTCTCCATTTCCACAAAGCCCTCCTCTGGACAAATACTTGTGGGCAGAGTATTAATTAAAGATCTCGGGGTCACAGAGCGGGGTGACATCAGACACCACCCAGAAAACAACTGGACACAGCATCTGTCCTTCCCCTCCCCTCCCCCGCTCCAGCCGGCCATCTCGGATCCTCCTGACCCTTGGCCAGCCAGCCGGGGCTCAGCCTCTCCTGCCCTCTTCTCCCCTCCCTTTCCTGTGTCTTGTCTCTGGGCTCTCGTCCCCCTCTTCCAGATGGCACTGTGTGAGTCTCGTCCCTCTCACAGGTAGAATAGTGCGTCTCTCCGTAGCTTCCTCCCCAGGCTCCAAGATTCAAAGCCACAACAAACCTGGACACGATATAGTTTCCTTTTCTCCAATCACTGCCTTTGACCACGCCCAGCCTCCCACCGGCGTCCTTTGTGACATCTCAGACAGTTTTGCTAACTTTCTTGTCTCTTCCAAGCATGAACGAGTGCAGTCTCAGGCCGGGCGCGGTGGCTCACGCCTGTAATCCTAGCACTCTGGGAGGCCAAGGCAGGAGGATCGTTTGAGCTCAGGAGTTCGAGACCAGCCTGAGCAAGAGCTAGACCCCGTCTCTACTAAAAACACAAAGAAATTGGCCAAACAACTAAAAGTAGAAAAAATTAGCCGGGCATGGTTGCACGTGCCTGTAGTCCCAGCTACCTGGGAGGCTGAGGCAGGAGGATCGCTTGAGCTCAGGAGTTTGAGGTTGCTGTGAGCTAGGCTGACACCACGGCACTCTAGCCCAGGCAAGAGAGTGAGACTCTGTCTCAAAAAAAAAAAAACAAAAAACAAAACAAGTGCAGTCTCAAAGTTTAGTCTCACATCCAGTCATCCAGTTTAACAGCCACCTCCCACCACCCCTTAGCCCTGCAGGGCTTCGAAGAAGGACCCGGAGAGGGCGGGCGTGACCTGCTCCTGTGAGCCCCTTCTCTCCCCTCTGTCTCCTGGGTCCCTGGGTTGTGGGAGAGCAAAGCAACGTCATGTGGGGCTAGTGCAGAAGCCAGGGAGGTCGCAGAGGGTGGTGCCCAAGAAGCGTGAAGGCCAAGGCTGGCAGGAACCGGGGCAGAGCCCCTGGCCGGCAGTGAGCATGGCCATCTTCAGCTCCTGCCCTTTGGGGTCTGGGTTCTGCCCTGAACAGGGGGGCCTGGGGCGGGCTGGCCAAACAGAGGCTGTGCAGGTGGTTCTCTGGGATGAGGCTGCTCGGGCAACTTGAGCACTGTTGGCTGGAATGAGGTGCCGCCTTGGTGTGTAAAGAGTCTGCTGATGCACAAAGGGGAAACATGTCAACTATGCAATGCATTGCAAAATGTTTTATTGCCAAAAATCAAAACAAACAAAACACTTCCAAATCCGGGCTCCTGGGGACAACCCAGATAAAGGAGTTCCTTGGACCATGACTCACTGAACTAGCTGGTCTTGGAGGTTTACCATTCTGTGGGAGCCCAGAGCAAGGTGCAGGGTGCCGAGGGCGTGTTTCCAAAGAGAGACGTCCGGGCTGCCCGCCCTTCGCCCCCGCCGCTGGGCGGGTTCAGTGGAAGACCTGGATGCCAGTCTCCGTTGTGTCACACATTGGCTGTGTGGCCTTGGGCAAGAGAAGGGACCCTGCTCTCCGTGGCTGGTAGGAGGGGCCCTGCCCCATCCCGCCCCACCCCGTCCTGGCAGCCAGCCCTGCCCTGCGGGTGTCCAGCAGCTTCTGCAGACCCTGTGGCCGGCCAGGCTTAGGTCCACCCACGTTTGTGCTCGTGTGTGTACACACACAACGCACACACAGCGTGACTCTTCTAGCCCCAAAGCAGCTCAAGGCGCAGCTCCAGTCCCAAAATAAAATACACTTCACCCTGACCCCCACAAGGACCCTTTCTTCCCAGACAAGGGGACTCAGTGACTCCACTTCCCAGCGGTGTGACCTTAGCCAGCTGACCTTTCGACCTCTCTCCTCTATAAAATGGAGATTCCTTTTCCTCCATGGGGATCTTCCAGGGCTCCAGTGAGGCAGGGTCCCTCGGGAGCACAGGCGTCCCATCCCCGGCCCTCCTGTCATGGACCCTGCTTCCTCTTTTCTGGGGGCTGGCCCGGGGGCAGGTGCGGGGTGTTGCCCAGCTTGGGTTTCGCTTCTGTCCTGGGCCCAGGCGGCCAGCTCCCCTGCGGGCACCCAGCCTGCACCGAGGCAGCTGCACCCTCGGCCTCCCTGGTCCCACTGAACCTGCGGCAGGCGCTTTCTCCACCCTCGCCGGTCCTGGGGCGGAGACGAACCCAGGGGCCCTGCTGCCCCATCTCTGTAGATACCTGGGTTTCTTTCCTCGAGTGTCTTCTTTTTTGGAAGGAAGACTGTGAAATTTGGGGTTCGAGTGGGCAGAACACAGAGTGGAAAGCGGCCTTAGGGTCACTTAATTCACTCTACTTGGTTAACAGATGGGGAAGCTGAGGCCCAGAGAGAGGAAAGGGCTTGCCCCAAATCAAACAGCAAGTCGGTGGCTGTGTGGGCCGGGCAGTGCTCGGGCCACCACAGCACCTGGCCCTACACAGAGGCCCCAGGAATCCCCACCTCCGGCCCTGCACTGCCCTGCCTGTGTTCCTGGGGGCCAGGCTGGAGCGCGGCACCTCCCGGGGCCTGCGCCGGGCAGGAGCCGCACACCACGAGGCAGGCCCGTCTGTACATACCGCACTGGCCTCGGGAGGTCCCAGGGCCCCACCAGCCTGACTCTGATGCACTGGGGATTCGGGGCCCAGGTCGGCTTGGGCTCCTCCCCTCTGTCGGCTGACATAAAGGGGTGCAGGCCAGCCTGTGGCGGGGCAGGGAGAGGCTGGAGGGGCGACGGTGGGCCCAGGGAGGCTGCTTCCTCGCCTCGTCCTGTCCCAGGGTGGGCAGAAGTGAAGCCTGCCAGCCCAGCCACTGTGTCTGCTCTCAAACATAACAGGCAGCAGCAGGGACCAGGACAGCAGCCCCCAGCCCGGTTCCCAGCGCCTGTGCCCTCCCCGACTCTGTCCTCCACTCTGCCCCCGTCCTGCTCCGCTTCTGGCCCGCAGCTGGTCCTTCGTGGGCTCCCAAGGGCAGGCTGGCCCAAGGATGGCTCTAGCAGCCACCCTTAAACCCCTACTAGGGGCAGGCGCGGGAGCAGAGGTGGGTGCCACCCGTGGCTGCCCTGTGCAGAGCATGTGGTAACGCCAGAGCAGAGCAGTGAGCCTGGGAGAACGGCCCGACGGCCTGGAGGAACCCATGGCTGAGCCGTGTCCCCCAAATTCATGTCGAAGCCCTAACCCCCAGGTCCTCTGAATGTGACTATATTTGGAGATGGGCCTTTAAAGCAGTGATTAAGGTAAAGTGAGGTCAAGAGAGTGGGCCCCAAGCCACTATGGCTGGTGTGCTCCTAGGGGGCAAATTTGAACACAGACGTGCACAGAGGGGAGACCACACGGGGACACAGGGAGAAGACGGCCATTCACCGCCAAGGGGAGGGCTCAGAAGGAACCAGCCCTGCTGACGCCTTGGTCTTAGACTTCCAGCCTCCAGAACTTCTGCTGTCTGAGCCCCCAGGCTGCGGCCCTTTGTTCCGGCAGCCCTGGCAGACAGCAGTTCTGCGTGTTTCTGATGGGGAGTTGGGCAGGGATAGCTTGGAGGTGTAAACACCAGCAGTGCACGAACACTTGGCTGGTCTGTGGGGACAGTGGGGACAGACGTCCTTTCAGAGAGGCTTATTCTGTCTGCTTGAAATCAACCCCCCTTTCCCTTCTTCCTCCTCTTGCCTTCCTGTCCCAAAGCCACGAGGTGGGCCAGGCAAGGCGGGCTGCTGGGGCGGGAGGGCTGATGGCCGAGTGGCGTGTGGGGGCCTGAGCTGGGCAGGGGCAGGCGTCCTCCCAGGGCCAGACAGGCACCAGGCGGGCAGGGCAGTGGTGGCGACGGAGACCTGGTACTGCCAGGCGTTGCACAAACAAGCAAATAAATGAAGGACAAGAGGAAGAGCTTCTCACTGCTGGAGAAGGGAGTTGCAGGCGTGGAAGGGGGAAAGGAGAAGGAATCGTGGTGTAGCTGGAGTTCCTGGTGTGATTCTACACGCACAGACAGACACAGCAACACACACAGGGCTCGGCGCATGTCTGCCGGGAGGGCCTGGGAGCAGGAGCATGCCTGGCGCTCTGCACAGAGCACAGAGGGGACAGGCCTTGCCCCTGCCCTCCCGGAGCTCGTCTCACTGCATCCTCCCCCACCCTGTGAGTCAGGAGGGGTAAGGAGAGCTGAAGCTTCCAGAGATCAAGTCCCTTGTGCAGTCACACAGCGCAGCCGGCTGTGGAGCCAGACCCTCAGCCTGCAGCCCCCAGCCTCTTCGCACTGTCACTCGGCCCCACCAGCCAGTGTCAGTTCAGGCGAAGGGCTGGCGAGGTGTTGGCAAACCCCGCCCCCTGCGCCCTGCAGCCCCGTACATGCAGCGCTGCTGCCATCTCGTGGTCACCCTGGGGCACTGACTCTGAGCTGGCCGGGAGTCAGAGCTGGCCAGGAGAGGGCAGGGGCTTCCCGAAGTGCCCACTGTGAGTCAATGGAGCCCGATCCGGGACCACCCGGTGGACCCTACTTGTCCCCGCTGCCGCAGTCAAGGCAGCCGTGGGCACCCTTAGGGGCAGCAGCTTAGAGCAGGAGAGACAAACACTGTGCTTTGGTTCTCTGCCAGCTGGGGAGAAGAGACAGAGGTTGTCCTGGGAGCTGGGAAGCCTATACCCGAGGCAGAGCTGGGGCCCCCGACATGACCCAGGAGCCTGAGGGGCAGTGCTCTGAGCCAGGTGTCTGTACCATCCATGACAGTAACGACACCTACAGAGCACTTCCTATGTGGCAGGTGCTGTACTACTTGTTGGCTCAGTAAATCCTCAGGACAACCCCAAGGGAGTGACAGACCATTTATACGTGAGGCACAGAGAGGTTAAGTAATTGGTCTAAGGCCACACAGCTCAGGAGAGGCTGCAAAACGGGATTTGTTGCTTTTTGTTAAATGAATTAATTTATTTGGTTTTAGAAACAGGGTCTCCTCTGTTGCCCAGGCTGGAGTGCAGTGCAGTGGCACAATCATAGCTCACAACAGCCTCAGACCCCCGGGCTCAAGTGATCCTCGCGTCTCAGCCTCCCAAAGTTCTGGGACTATGAGCATGAGCCGCTGCACCTGCCAGGATCTGCTGTTACATGACAATTGGAGAGGCTGTTCCCAAGTCGGGGAGTTGGACTGGGGCAGGGAGTGCAGGGGTCAGTTTCCAGGCCCAGGGAAGCCGGGAGGGAGAGGAGGGGGTGGAGCCTCTGTCAAGAGGCTGCTTCCCGGGCACCCCCACCCCTGCCTACTGGCCCTAGCTCCACTGAGCCCTTCCCACCATAGCCCTGGCCCCGTGCCCTCTTCCAATGCAGCTGGGCCCAGCAGGAGCCGCCGGCGCCTCCTTAATCCTGCCCCGTGGCGCCAGGTGGAGGCCCTGTTGCTGCCCAAGGCCCCCACCAGGCAGCTGGTACTCATTTTCGTGGGGCGGTGACTTCCTGCTGCTGTAAAGTGATCCGGGCAGACACAGAGCCTGCTGCCAGGAAACCCAGCCTGGCCGTACTAATGGCTTCCTGCCAGTGCCCCCTCGCCCCTCCAGGCCCCGCGGCCTTCTCTCTGGAGGACGGCCCTTAAGGAGCTCCATGCTGTCCTGGCCAGTGGAAGCTGAGAGACCTCCGCAGGGCCCCTTCCCGCCTGGCCCGTCCTCGCTGACCTCCCGTCTCCAGTCTGCATCCAGTTACCCTTTCACGTTTCAAAGCAGGAAACGGTCGCTGAGTTTACGTCTGTCTTTATTTAGTCCTCTTGCCTCCCGCACGACCCCGCACTGCCGGGTTCACCTCCGCGTCACCATTACCTAGCACCACGCCTGTGTGCAGCGGGCACCCGGGGACATGTCCACGGGGTGAACTTGATAGTTTTGGTCCTTAGCAGGGCCCTGAGACCCTGGAGCCATCCATGGAAAGTTCCTTGGGCTTCCCGGCTGACACGGGGAGCGGCGACCTTGGCTTTGATCCTTGTAAAGTCGCGATTCCCCTAAGGGGCCTGCAGTTAAATGGAGGGCAATGCGGGAGGCAGGCGGGAGGGGCGGCAGTGAGGAGGGACTGCGGGTCCCACGCCTCCACTGTTCAGCGTATGACTAGGCAGGCTCCGGATTCCCCAAGCCTCAGTTTCCCCACCTGTAAGTAGAGGCCAACGCCATCAACCCACGGGGCTGTGGCGAGGCGTGGAGAGGACCAGGCTGGGCACAGCACATGCAGGAGCTCACGGACGCCGTGAGTGCGGGTGGAGCTCGGCCTGGACCACAGGCCCTCCCGAGGGCAGTGGTGTGTCCCTCCTTCCCTGTTTAGGGTCCCCTGCGTCTGCCCCCAAGCTGCCTTCCTTACCCCAACTCCACCCGGAGGGCGGGGCCAGGCCTGGTCTCCCGTGCGCCCAGCTAGAGACCACACCTCAGATGGCAGGTGCTGCCTGCCTTCTGCCCACGGAGCTGGCGGCCCTCACACAGACCCAGGTCCCCGTCCCAGAAGCCCAGGCCCCTGTGGACCAAATCGCTCCAGCCCCACCCCGATCCCCCTCCCTTCTGCCAGCAAAGGCTGGGCCAGGAGGCTCCAACTTCAAGTGGAGACTCCTGGGGCCCTGGTGGGGAGAGTCCAGACCCGAAAAGGTGGCACCCCAAGACCTGGGGCTCTTAAGCTGCCATGGAGGGAGGTCAGAGCCGACCCCCCGTGCCCGACCTGTGGCCCGGCACCTTGAGCTGTGTACCCAGTCATCCAAACTGGGCTTTGGTGTGGTCATCTGAAAAATGGGGACAATGTGCTTACGAGGAAGTGCCCAGCACAGGACAGACAACTGCATCTGTTCCTCTCCTGAATTGGGGCAGCTCATGTGACCCACGGAGTCGTAGTCTCAAACTCTGTAAAGCGAGGATAGTAACTGCTTCTCCCGGGCTACTGTGACAATCCCACAAGCCAGTGAGTAGCCTGCGGCAGTGTCTGTTCACCGACACGCCAACACCGTCCCTGAGGGCTCCCTCCCTTCTGATTGACGTGCTGCTGTGCAGGCAGCAGCTGGCAGAGGGGACGGCAGGGTGAGGTGGGAGGGGGCTGCACCTGCTGCTCGGACTGCACCATCCGCAGAAGCCCACCTCTCGGATGGCCCCGAGCCCAGCCCTGAGCAGTCCTTCCCCCGTGAGGCCAGGAAGTCACTTCCCACCAGGGCACCAGACACTGCTGCTAGCAAGGTGGTTTTCTACCTTTAATTGGGGACACACAAGGCACCTCTCCCAGTACAAGAGGATCAGCCACCAGGGGGGCCCCAGTGCCAGAGGAGCCCTGCTGGCAGGAGCAGAGGCAGGAGACAGGACAAGGCAGAGGAGGGAGGGAGCCCCGGGCGTCCCCTGGAGCCCCGCCCTGGAGCCTGGGGCTGGCGAGGTCTCGCCCACTGCGTGCATGCAGCTTCGTACCTGACAGTGGGCAGCTCCTCGGAGGGCTTCCACCCTGCGCTCCGCGGCTAGCTGCAGCCGTCGCGCGCCCTGAGGCAGGCAGGGAATGGGTGAGAGGCTTGGTAGAGCCTCCGCTGTGGCCAGCCTCCAGCCAGGCCCAACTGGCAGTGAGGGCTCGGAAGCAGCTCCTCTGGGGATAGGTCCAGGACAGGGCACCACCCAGGGCAAAGAAAGTCACACCGGGTCAACCAAGCAGCCAGCCCGTCTGTCCTGGGGCCCCCCACTTCTCAGCAAAGTCCTAGTGGTCGGCTCGGGTGGGGAAGGAGGCAGCAGTGGCCAGGACCTCACTGTGGCACGGACCTGTCTCCCCTGATCCAGCTCGCTGCCTCCCCACACTCCCAGCACAGCCCAGCCGCAGCCGGTCAGCTCCGTCCTCGAGGAGGAGAGAGGGGGTAACAAGCCACCCCCAAAGCAGCCTCAACACCAAAGGGGGGAGAGAGCCCCAGCCCAGGGGACGGCAGCAGCAGGGTCCTGGGCCGCAGGGTGCCAGACCCTGCACTCATAAGGCAAACAGCATGTCGTCGTCTTTCTCCTGGGTCTTCTTCCGAGGGGCTGAGCCAGGAGCGGGGCCCGGAGGCCTCTCGGCTGAGGGGCTGGAGAGGTTGGGCAACCGATCGGCAGCTTTGGCCCGTTCTTCCAGAAACTTGTCAAATTCTAGAGGAAGGAGAGAGGGCGAGGGTGGGCTCTGAGGCCAGAGCCCGGAAAGTGGGTGGGCAGGCAGGGCCGGGGACTACTACCTTCACTGGTGACGCCCTTGGGCTCTTCTGCGCCGTTCCCCTGAGAAAGCAGGAGAGGAGGCAGCAGTTAGCCGTGCCCCAGGGAGCAAGGCCCGGTCGTCCACCGGTGGGGCGGGGTGGGGCGGGGGTGGCAGTCGGGTGCGGCTAACCAGTGTTCCTTCCAAGCGCAGGCCCTGCCCCGACTCTGCTGTTTCCTGAGCCCCAGAGCCTTGGGTGTCACCTGACTTCCCTGAGCCTCAGTTTTTTCTTCCATAAAATGGGGAGGTTGAAGCTAACTTAGAGGGTTGCTGGGAAACTAAGACAGGATAACAGGCAGAGAAGAATGCCGAGCGCAGGATATGGCGCCCGGTGGGTCCTCGACGAACACCTATTCTTTTCCTCCAGGGTCTCGAGGGGTGGACGTTCTCGCCCCCATGGTGGAGAGGGGGACGCCCAGAGACTGAGGGCCATTCATGCTAAAGGTGAGGGCTGGAAAGGGGGTAGGCTTCTGCGGCCTTGGCCCCTGACAGAAACACAGTCTGGGCACTTGCAGAAGGCAGCCTCGGGCCCGGAGGTGCCCAGGCTCTGGTGTGGTCCTTGGTGCCCAGAGCGGTGGCCCATGCTGGGGCGGAGCCCTGCACGGAGGACCCGAGTCTGACTCCCGCCCCCTCTCTCCCTGGGGTCCCCATCTGGCGCCCGCCTGCCTCCTCCTGGGCACTTCCTGTAGAGGACAGCGGGTGCCCTAGGCCTGAGGCCCCCCTGCAGCTGCGTATCAGTCTTCTGGTCTGTAAGATGGGGTGCGGGCGGGGTTTCCCTCTGTGCTTGGCTCCCTGAGCTACTGCAGGCGGAGCTCAGCGCCACCACGCTTCCGCGTCGGCCCCCCTGGCCCGGCCCACCGGCCCTCCGGCGGTTGACGCCTGCTGGCACCGCGCACCGGGAGCAGACTCTGGGAAGCAGCTGAGAGGGGTGCTGTGCCCAGGCCCCTTCTCTGGGTGGGCGGTGGGGGGGACGTGCCTGGAGGAGGCAGGCGGGTGGCAGGAGATGGGGACTTTACGCTCGTCCCTCCTCACCAGTGGTTCACCCCGCCCCCCTCAGGGCGCTGGACAACTCTACCCTGGCCCCGTGGCCATTCGTTTCTTCACGAGAAAAATGGGCCCCCTGCCAGGTGGGGAGGGGTGGGCCCCGACGACGTACCACGTCAGTGGACAGCCACTGCTCGATGTCCTCCATGAAGCAGGCCTGGGTGACAGGGATCTGGAAGGAAGGGCAGAGGGTGAGGCGGGAGGGCAGTGCCCTGGGCAACAAGGCAAAGGCCCCCCCAGCCGGGTGGCCTTGGGCAGTCGCTCACCCCTGCCCTGAGCTTTCTCCTCCTCACTTGGCCCTGCCCCGTCCCCTGCTGGCATCGTCCCCCGTGCCAGGCTGTGGGTGAGAGTGCAGAGCCAGGGGCCTGAGCAGGAGACGGGGACGGCGCTCCCCTCAGCTGGAGCAGGGCCCGCAGGGAGACTGGACCCCAGTTCTGCCGCACTGGTCGGGCGCTAGGCTGGAGGAGGGCCCTGCGCAAAGGCCCGTGGGTGCTCGGGAGCATCTGACTAAAGAATATGCAAAGCCTAGGGAGG
>RJWJ010047047.1:0-11120 GCA_004363605.1 Indri indri
AAGATTAGAGCACAGAGAATGAGAGCCCGCATCCAGCTGAAGGGCAGCTCTGTAATTGTTTTGCACGTCCTCCCTCAGATATAAACACGAGGAGACAGCCCCGCTGACTGTGTTCTGTGCCAGCTCTCCTGAAGTTCTGTAATGTATGTCCAGGGAGTTTTACTAGGGCTATCATTTTTACGCTCTGTAAGTCAGACATTTTTCAAATGATTGCTAGATGATATAGAAAATAGCACTTCCTGCCTGCAAACTGGCAATAGTCACAAGTTGTAAGTGAACTTGGCTACAGCTAAAAATTACACAGAGAGAAACCATTTCCTTGTTTAAAACAATTCTAAATACATGCACTCTTGGTCCCTGAGACTGCTGGCAGTAATCTGCACAGACATATTGTGAATAAATGTCTCCTTACTATATTTGTTTAATTGCGACAGCAGACTCATAGAGCAATCTTAGTATTGAGGGGAAAAACTCTCTGAATACGTTTGGTATGGGTATTCCCACAGAAGTGATAACAATTAACATAGAAAACAGCAAAACAAAATAATTTTTACACAACTAAGTTAAGATTTCTGCTTTTACTTAGGAACTATATATGTACATTCATTTTCCATCAATAACATGCTACAAAAAATTCCTCTCGAGCATCTTCTCCGCAGCATTTCTCCCATCCCCTGTCACCAGGCAACGTCTATTTAGTGTTGATGATGTCCAGAGCCCTGAACCTGAAAGCGTGTGTCAGCAAGATGTTTATATATTTAGCAAAACACGAAAATTCTGCCTCTCAAGGAGACTATAATTGAAATATCAAAATGACAAAATTTCCTGTATTGAAGAAAACATTTTTATAAGGTTTTCAAAAACCAGATTTATCTTAAGAGCAAAGCAAATGCTTTGAAATAATGTTTTTATCAGTATTTTCAAAATGTAATTGCTTGACTTGAAAATGTTTATTTGTTATTGGAAAACATGACTTTAAATATTTAGTTTTCCATCTGTTTTAAAATGTGAACACCCACAAAGGCTGTGTGTTGCCAGTTTTCCCTAGGCTCCTTTTCATTGTCACAATATATTTCTGCTTGCAAACCTGAGAATTTCACACAAAGACAGCTCAATAGCATGGGCCTATGAAGCAAGATTTCTTTAAAACCAGGGTATAAGTGTATGGAAAAAAACCACACGAGGTATTCTTTTTCTGCTTTTGTATTGTATTTAAATTTATTCTTACCTATAAGATTTCAGTAAAAGTTCCCTTATATCAATGAAGACATTATTTTCAGACTTCACATGAGTAGAAGTTTCCCTTACAATGCAAAAGCTCAAGGTCACAAAAAGAAATTCAAACTTAGAAAGAAGCCTAGAATTCCATGTTCTTTAGACTCCACTTTATTTCTATATTTCATATTTTTCCTCCTTGCCACTACCCTATTTGCCATTCAACAAGATGAAAAAAAAAAATATGTTAGAACTCTCTTTCTCTCTCTCTCTCTCTGTGAGTCTGGATTACTCTTAACACAGCAAATCATAAAGTGTCCGAGTCTCAGTTATCTAATCTGTAAAACGACAGCGTTGTACCAAAAAAACCACTGTCATCTTTCAGTGTTACAATTAAATGTCACTACAGTTTTAATGTAGGCCTTCTTATGGAAGAGATAACCTGAAAACCATCCTATACATTCTAGATTTGGATGGAAGATTAAAATATGTATACCTTATTTCACTCCTTCTCTTAACTCCATTAAAACTATAGTAATTAAATGTCTAAAGATAAGGGGACTATATATGAGGCAGAGTGAAGAGCAAATACTAAATCGAGGCAGATTAAGTGACTTTGAACCCACTGAACGCTGACAGGAGAACCCACCTTTCCTCTATCCCGCTTAATCCCAGAAACTCCAGCAGCCTGACACTGTCCAGGCAGAGAATATGACCTTTCCCAAAGGAAATATCTAAGAGGCTTCCCCCAAAAACGACCCGCTCAGAGCATTTAAATTTATGGATCAAATGTGAAAACTCCACCTATATATTTAGGACCACTAGTCACCTTTTTATCCCATCACTCTTGAGCAGACAATCAAGGATTACCAAATATCTGAAGAAAATCTCTAACATGGATGAAAGAGACCAAGCAAACAACCTGACCGAAAACAAACAAACAAAAACCTAGGAGGAAACAGAATCTAGGTAACCATCCTCAACATCCTCAGATAGATAAGAGGAGATGCTACATCCATCAAATAAGAACAGGAAGATATTTAAAAATCAAAGAAAAAAGGACCTTAGAATTTTTAAATATTCTAGCAGATTTCTTTAACTTATTGAAAGATTGGAAGATGATGAAATATCCTAGGGAACAGAACAAAAAGACAAAAGAATGGCAAATAAGATAGAAAAAAAATAAGAAAATTACAGCACTAGTCTCCGTAAAGAGAGAACAAGAGAATATAGAAGGCAGGAGATAGTTTAATTTCCCATAACTTGCCACATGAGAAGGACCCACCACAATGTGGAAATAGAACCACACTAAGGAACAGCAATGTAAAATTTCTTTTTTTTTTATTTGAAACAGGGTCTCAATCTGTTGCTGGGGCTAGAGTGCTGTGGAGTTAGCCAAGCTTACAGCAACCTCAAACTCCTGGGCTCAAGCAATTCTCCTGTCTCAGCCTCCCGAGTAGCTGGGACTACAGGCGTGAGCCACCAAACCTGGTTAATTTTTCTATTTTTAGTAGAGACCAGGTCTCTTTCTTGCTCAGGCTGATCTCAAACTCCTGACCTCAAGCAATTCTCCTGCCTCGGCCTCCCAGAGTGATAGGATTACAGGCGTGAGCCACCGTGCCCAGCCAGCAATGTAAAATTTCTGAATTCTGAATGAAGACAGAGAGAAGACTTTATAAGCTTCCAGGGAGGAAGGAGAAAAAAAAGGATCATGTACAAAAGATAAAGAATCAAGCGGGTTTGAAGTTATCAACAGGGACATTAGGAGCAATGAAGCAATACCTTCAAAATTTTGAAGGCAAATAATTTCCAACCTAAAATGCTACACTAAATCAAGCTATCAATCAAGGATGTGGGTAGAATAAAGACATTTTAAGTATATGTTTGGTACCAAAATATTTGTCACTCATGGGCCCTTTCTTCAGTTCTTTTAGGATGTACTTCCCTGCAATGAGAAAGAAAAACCAAGAAAGAGAAAGACATGGGTTGCAGGGAACAGGAGATACAGGTGAAAGGAATCGTGAGGTTAGTAAAGGAAGACCTCAGGATGCATCTGGGACCAGCCGGCATAGCATGACTCAAGAGACAAACAAGGGCTGAAGTCGCCAAAATACCCACTGCTACATCTTTTTGATCTGAGACATAGTATTAATAAAATGTAAGTTTTTATCCAGACTTGGCAGGACCACGTGCCGATGGAGGTCTTGTCCCTCAATGCCCTGCCGCAGGAATTAGCTGAGCCACCCTTTCTCCCTGCAGAAGTGCTTTTTTCCTGAAGACAATTAACAACTCATCCCTTTTATAACAAAAGTGTTCTATGTTGATTCATGTCAGAAAGTCCTGATAAGTCCATCTTTAGTTCTAATATTAATGAAAAAAATGGGGAGAATATAAAATATATTTGAAGAACTATTATCTACAATGATCAGATTTAGTTTAAACTAAACTAAATTGCACAAACTCTATTATTAAAGGCCCTAGGGATGGGGCGGGGGAAGAAATCACAAATACCTTTCCCTTTTAACCCTCATTATCAGACTAGACTTTGTTTTTATTTTTGCCTTCTACTTCCTCCCTCCCCACTTTTCTAAAAAGCACAACAATGCCTTTCTCTAAGTAAGAAGCATGACTGAAATACTCAGAAATAACTGGAATTCTGGTGGTCATCACCTTATCATATTCTGAGCCTTACAGCAGGAACAGAGTTCACTTTAAGATCAGACTCTCAATGTCCTTACTCGTTACTTGCTTTCTCAGTGAATATGATTCACTCTGAAGCTCAGAGCTTTTGGCCACAATAATAATAATAACAATGGTGTCTTAGAGCCCATTTACACATAATATACCCTACTTCACACAGGTCCTGAAATGAGAACAGTCAGGGCTCTGCGTCAGAAGGGTGTGATAACCTTTCTGTCATCCAAAGACGAGAATCCAATGACTGGATCCATACCCTATTCTTTCAATATCTGCTCAAAGCAAAACATGATTAGGAATCCAAATACTACATAATAGGAAAGAGGCTACCAACCTCTAGCACGCTCTCACTCTGTCCTGTGAATGAATACAATTTAGTGTCTTCTATTGATCTTTGAAAGCTACCAAGGCCACGTTAAACCGTTGACTCTCAAGTAAGAAAAGAAAAAAGTTGATAAAATCCAGCTTTGAATTACTCGGGTATTATTTCTCTTCCTTTCTACATTTTCCCAGGCTTCAGCAGGTTTCCTATTTCTTAGGTAGCTAGGGAAAAAGCAAAGAGATATGAACTGTGCTCAAAGTTGGCTTTCTAAAAATAAATGGATGAGCTTCTAGAAAAGCTTTACTGCTGCTTCTGACCACTGCAGCTTTCTAAGGAAGACGGTGCATTAGGCACCAATATTAACCAGCGTTGTCATCATACAAACATACCCCCCGGCAAACCAAACTCACTTTCTCAATAATATATCTCTTGGTCGGAGGCAGGGGAGTTTAATTATGCAACTAGTTGCGCAAAATAACTGCGATGGTACTTTTAATGATCGTCTACTTATAAAATAATATTTGGATTGCATTTCCAAAGAAATCACTGCACTGGGGTACTATGAATCTTCATTGGAAGTAAACAAGAAATCCTGAAACTGATACAATTTCAAAGCAGTAAAGAGATAATGAGAGTAAAGAGATAATGCCCACTACTACGACAGCTCTACTTCTCAAAATTTCATTTGAATTTACTCATCTACGACATCTTTGGAGTAATCATCTTTATTGATTAAAAAAAATAGATAGCACCAGTAACACAAAAAAAGAATTTTCTATACGCCATCTTGTCTTGGGTTGATTATTAGCTGTGGCCTAATTACTTTACAGAATAAAGACAAATAATCTATTAGAAAGCAGGCTATCCAGATGTCTAAGAAGTATAGAAATTACCAGTGAGGGTGTATTGAATGTAGAATATAGTTGGTGATTACAAAAATAAAAACCAAAATATTTACACAGAGTCCACCATATGTAGACTATGTTTGAGAATGCTGGGGAAACATAATTAAAAACCAAATCTCCCAACCCAAAAATCCTCTCCATAGGGTAGTAGAGAAAAAAACTTTTATTGCTGAATAAACATTAACCAGAATCTGACGTGCATCAGAGGCAATCACTAAGGGATTGCAAAGTCAGAAAGAAATCGCACAATTTCATATAGCCCAGCAGACATAACCCATTAAATGCATGTTTTCAAAATAAACAATAGCTAGTCCTCAAGCAAGAGAACTTGATAGTACCATTTGTTACACATAGTTCATCCTAGAATCACCTACTATCACGGTGGCCATCTGTGTTAGTTACTTGGCTTTATCCAGAGAAGAAACAAACTTCTCATATCTTGATGACAGGAGATAGATTTGCTGCAGCTTGGAGCAAGATGCCCATGGGAAGTTAGGCGCCTACTTTCCCGCAGAAACTGGTGCATATGAATGCGCTCTCCTTTGACGATTACATTTCACATGAGGGCTCCCAGGTCCTTGAGAAAGACATTGCTGGGTTATTAAGCTGACAAAAATCCTATCTAGTTTTCAAAAGGATAGCTATACATTTCAAAGAGAGGAGAAAGTACTTACGAGTTTTCTAAAGTAAATGCTCTAAAAAAAAAATGGGGGTCAGGGTGGGGTGGGTGTTTCTTCCCTATTTTCGACAGGAAAAATTAGGCCTCTTATTTTAAAAGTTTATTTGTCCTTAAACGAATTATTCTCTCAAGTTCCAATTTCCTCCAGTAGCTTCTTACTGACATGCAGGTTTGAGTTTTGTTCTCAAAGCGGCGTCTTCATCACTTCCCATTCAAGGCTTTGCAACGTTCATTTGCCTTGGGGCTGTTATGCTTGGTGGCAACACTGGGCAGTTGGCAGTTGCCAATGGGAAGGAGGATAATACTCATTTACTTAAAGACTCCAAGGATTAGTTGCTGGCATGTCTCACATGTAGTTGGAACCAGAATCTGTAGCATGTTCCAAGCACTGAGGAAATATAAAGAAAAAAAATCCCTTCCCAACTTGGGAAAGCTTTTTGCAAAAATAGAAGGGAAAGAAAACAATTTTATTATTGAACAACTTTTAACTAGAGTGTGATATTCATCACAAGCAGTCCACAAAACACATTGCAAGTACAGGAAGAAATCTTCCTCTTTTACGTAGCTAAGTGGATACAATCCATTACATTCATGTTTTCAAGACAAAATTGCTAATTTTCTCATATCTTTGTGACTTTGAAGTCCAGTGACAGCTGAAGTTAGGCTCTTAATCTCCCAGAGACTGGAGACAGGGCATCATCTTCCTTGATAATTACATTTCAGAGATATATGGCTTTCAGGTCCTTAAGGGAACATTCCTAAGTCGTAAGACTGGCAGGAGGCTTACTTAGAATTTTACCTTCCACAAGAAGATGCAGGAACTAGGGGGTGAGGATGCTGCACAGTCCACCTAGACAGGCTGGACCTGAGATTTCATGCAGAACCTCGTGCCCAAGCCTGGCAAGGAAGCTGTGGACTCTCATGCCTTTGAAGGATTTTGTGAGCTTGGAAAAGGTGTTTATCCAAGGTAACCAGCGGAGACTTGCGAGCATTGTGCTCCTTCCCAAATGTTTTGTCTGATTTTAAGATTCTCACTATCATGGCATGGCCCTAGATAAAAACAGGAAACTCTCATACATGATTCAGATTGAATTTCCTGTGAGACAGGAATGGAAAGAAAGTAACTCAAAGCAGTTATTATTTTTAGAAATAGTAAACATGATAGAATGAAATTCAGACCTGCTACATTTACTTAACTGCCTATTATATATCAGTCACTCTTCTATGTAAACAAGACTGAGAAGATCTTTAATACTTGTTAAAGTGTTTTGGGGGTTCCAACAGTGTTTAAGTTTTATTTTTTTTCACACAAAAGATAAGTAGATATTACCGGTATGTACGATATCCTATAGGTACTATACAATAATGGATTTTAAGTAGTGTCCTCCAAGTAGGAAAAAAAATTAAATTCTCTAAGCATATTTTTACAAAATTAAGGATGTCTGGGCTACATCTTAGAAAGATTTCAATCAAAAATAGTGAAGCTTCAAAGAGGAAAGTTTTCATTATCTGGAAAATGCTTTTATTCATGATATCTCATTTCCGTAATGATGACAGATAAAGTATTCTTTTATTTGTTTCTCGAACTTCAAATTTGACTGATAAAAAGTTCAAAAAATCACTCGATAACAATGGCCAGACCTTTCCTTCAAGGAGCTCTCAGACTAATTAAGAGATATAGAAAGAAATAATGATGTTACTCTTACTGACCTCACAGTTCTTGGTCCCCGAGTCAATAGAAATTGGCAAGAGACTGAGAAAGGAATTTATACAGACAAGGCTTTATGGTAGGCAGGGTGGGAGTGGGGGTTGTTGCTCTGGAAGGAAAGGGAGACAGTGCTGGTTAAGGAGCAACCAGACTGGCTCTCCAAACAAAGGGCTGTGGAACTTTTAAAGAGGAAAGAGAGAAAGTTTGAGCCAGCATGGAAATCATAGCATGCAGAGATGGAGTTTTCTTGGCAAATGCCCATCCGTCCATCATGCTTCTTCATATACCACATGCCTTATTAGCATGTTAAATATCCACCCTTGGGCATGATTTTTAGCATTAAAATTAAGCAAAAGGTCTGTGAGTGGTCAACTTTGGGCTTTATCTTGGCAGTAACCAGTTTGAGTAGGGCCAGTGGACCCCTGCTCCAATGGTTGCCATGTCCTGTTAAAGAAAGCTGAACTACCTTCTATTGAAACTTGGTGTTAATCATTTTCAAAGCTTTTGTTCAGTATTGTAAGCACACTTAAGCCTTGGCTCAAGGCTCAGACAGGTAGCCAGAGTCCATGTCTTATACTGTCTCATTACCTGCAGTGATTGATGCTTCCCAAAGTCATACTTTGGGACTGTTCCCAAAGTCCCAAAGTAGTACAATTACATGAAGGCTTTAACATCTGCTGTAACAATGGACTGCACCCCTTTGAGCCTGCTGCCTGCTCAGGACACTGTACCTCTGACTGCTGTGCCTTTACTGACTGGTCCATTGCTACTATTAGTATTACTGATCACATTTGTTTAAAGGGAAATGATATGTTTCTACAGCATATCTTCTGTTGTCCACCTAAAAGGGCTAACCTAATGTCAGTCTCAAAAAAATCCACATGTGGGTACACTTTTCTACTGAGAAATATTTTTTAAAATCAGTGCGATATTTTATGTCCATTTTTAACTGAAAGATGAAAAATATGAATACATCACTGTATTTTTAAATCATACAAACTTCTTAGTGGCTAATTTCCTAATAGCTCAGCTCAGGGACATAATTGGTTTATTTCAGTACTTAATTGAATAAAATATATATTTCCAGCAGAAGATACTTGATGAAAGAAGAATGCCATTTTTTTTCCACTTAGAATAACAGTAAAATCAACTAAAATGAATTTAATTCATTGACTGGAAGTTAGATAAAGTAAGTATTCTCAGATTTTGGGACACCATAAATATACGGTAAGTGGCAGATAAAGATAATGAGGATATTCTTTAGTTGAGTTTTTTGACGTTAAATATTAGTATGTGCTAACAGTACATATCACATGGAAATTGATCCTTAAATTGGAAATTTAAGTATAATTGCAACTAATCATTTTAATTGCGTAATCGCCTAGTCTGAATGGGCTGCTTGCTATAGCTGTGTTGTCAGTAACTTTATAATTAGATCTATGTGTCTTGAGGAACAAAATAATCCAACACTGTGTTTTCCACCAATAGAACTATTAAGTGATGAAGTTAAAGGCAATATAGGTCCATGCAAATATGCTCAAATAACAGTTTATAGATTGTAATGTTTCTCCAAAATCCCTAGGCTGGCTATCAAGATTTTTATCTCATTCCAAATAAAAATAGCTTTATCTCATTTCAGATTTTAAAATAATAAATGTTCGATTTTTTAAATCTCCATATAGTACAGAAATGTATAAATAATAAAGATAAAATAAGCCTCATTGTCTCCACCTAGATGTAACCACTGCTGATATTTTCTTTTATATCTTCCAGACTTTATTATCTATACAGATTTTTTTTTTACAAAAACTGGATTCTTTTTAAGCAATGTCATTTATCTTGCTCCTTTTACTTATTGTATTATTAAAATACTTTGGAATCTATACATACAATCTATCTCTTTAATGCATTTTTTCAATGTATTAATATCCATTTTCAATGCATATATTTTTCAATTTATTAATATATATTTTCCTTATTTATTTAGCCATTCCATTTTTTAAATACATTTAGTTTCTACATTTCTTTTTTGCCACTATAAGAAGTATTTTAATGTACTTTATATACTTTATTTACTTCATAAATTTCTACATTGGAATTGCTGGGCCAAAGAAAATATATAATTCAAAGGCTTTGTCAAATATTTCCAGATTTTTCTCCAAAATGGTTATATCAATTTCCTGTCTCATTAATAGCATATGAAACAGACTGTTTCCTGATACTCTCACCAACAGTGGTTTTTATCAATATTTTTAATTTTTGCAACACTAGTTTGGTTTTGTAAAGCCTAGGGAAGAATAGCAAAGGGGAGACTCTGGAGTAACATGTATGTTCATTTTCTTGATTTGTAATGTTATTTCGCAGGTATATACAGATGTCAAAACTCAGAAGCTGTATGCTTCAAATAGATGCAGTTTATTGTATGTCAATTATACCCCAATAAGGCTTAAAGGAAAAGAATCCCAAAACAAGGCAAGGTAAAAAATATTTGTTTGGTTTTATATTTCTTTGATTATTAGAAAAGTTAAATATATTTTAAATGCTTACTAGCCATTAGGTATTTATGTTTTTTATTACTGATTTGTGAGTTCTCTTTATATACTAATATAAAAATATATACAAATTTATATTGTATTAACTATATTAATATTAAATCCATTAACTCTTTGCAAATATCTTTTCCTAGTCAGCCTATTTTTATTCTAGTGCATTTGGTCACCAGAAATTTTAAATATTTATGTAGCTAAATGTATCAATTTTGTCCTTTGTTGTCAGGGCAGGGCCCTGTTGTATGGTTTCTGAAGCCAAATTGTTCCAAAGTTTAAGGTCAAGTCTGTTTTGAAGGAGGTCCACCCACTGCTCCCAGCCTGTATTAGAAACTCAGCCAGAACCAAGATGGGTTTCAGAAGACAAAGACGCCACTCGACCTTCTTTCAACCTGTTCTTGCTAGATGGCAAAAGTTCTCACAGCACTCACAAAGAGTTACATATTAGTCTTTACAGACAGCTCATATACTATGTTGAGTAAGAAAATTGAACTTATTTGTCCATTTCGACCTACAAAAATGGCAGTTTCATCTGGTTCAATTTAATAGGCAGACTCAGATACACATCAGAGATTTGGGCGTCTGGATCACTCAGTAACATCAACCTGCAAATAGAGTTGGATTTCTTAGAGGCAAAGTCTCACATAGAGGGAGTAAGGCTCTTGCACTGAGGTAAGATTTTGATCTACATATGTAAAAGTCATCTGGTGTTGGCAGAGATGGAGACCACAACAACAGCTGCAGCAGACCTAACAGACATGCCGTTCATATCTAGGGCTGCGGAAGGGCGTAACTCAGCCCATGCAGAGCTTTGATCTACTGGCTTGTAGATTATTGATGACCTAGCATTGGATTTCCCATTATTCTGTTTCTCACCTATACTCCAGAGAGAAGAGGATGGCAGAAAGTGATATTGTTAGGTCTGGTAAAGGGTAAACAGGTGGCAAGGAGGTGGCTAGGGGCAAGGAGCAGGAACCAAATTGTAGCTAGAAACTGTTCCTTGGTGGGAACATACATAGTAAAAAGTTCCTAGTAACCTTTAACTGAC
>RJWJ010047048.1:0-11123 GCA_004363605.1 Indri indri
ATGTTAAATATAAAAAAAAGAAAATTAATTAAAGTTAACAGGAATTACAGGGAGATGAACGTGTTAATGTGTTAACGTGTTAATAACTGCTTCTGATAAAGTTGGAATTCAAAACATTATAATAGAAACAGTTATACTGCATTGTGTTCTCCAGCATTTGTCAGCTATCTTGGTATCGAACCAGAAGGTATAGATTGGAGAGTGCTAAATTATGTTATTTTGTGATAGGAATGATGATTAGGGAAAGAAAATGAAGAATGTTGAACAGTATCCTTTAAGGCATTGATCCTAGCCACCCTATTCTGAATGTTTTTATGTGTGTGTTTTGAAGTAGATGTTTTCCTTACTTACATATAATAATACATCTGGTGAAATATAATAACTTGGAAATGTTTGAGTAAATAATCCTACTAAACAGATAAAGAGCAATTATATCTTACAAATTTGGGAGAACCTCCTGAAACTTCACATGAATATATTAATATATAAGATATGTTTTATAGGGAAGTTATTTAAAGAATTTTGTTCAGTAGAATCCTGGATGTACAAATAAATTTTAAAAAGTCTTAAATAGCTCGTGGAACATTATGAGGAAATAATGATACTTGGACCCAAAATCGCAAATCTCTAGCAGCTTCTACACCATGTCTTTTGCTTGATAGCCATATGGCCTATTCAAGGCCATTGCAGCGAGCTAGATTTAAAGCAACATAAACTCAACAATGTAGGTTTGAAAAGACCAGGAGAGCCTCAGATGACAAAGTAGATGTTCTGGAAGCCATAGTTAATCATGAATTCAGCTTGAGTCAGAAAAAAATATTTGGTCCTAAATAACTTGTACATAAAACCTGGATCATAGAAGGAGCTCAGTAAATGTTAGCTAAAGGAAAGTGTGGACTGCATGAATATATAGATGTTTGCTTGTGTTTCAGACTGTTATAGCAGTAATTTTTATATCTTCATATTCCAAAAATAAGGTACAATTTAGATCGATATAGAGATGAGAATTTGGAGAGTACAGTGAAGGGCTGCGAGTAGCAAGACATCCTATGAAGAATTTTGGAAGGTTTGGAAGAATACTCTTATCTCCTCTAGAGAAAGTAGTGCACCTGAGCTGCTGTGAGGCAGGGCCCCGAAAGCCCAGCCCACAACCAGTGGGCTTCAGATGACTTATCACACTGGTCAGAGGCTACGTCAAATCAAATGACCAAAGACTCTGTCACCCAAGGAACAGAGTAGGCTTGGGATTATCAGTGACCGAATTTATGCTTACAAAAAGAAAGAAAGATGACTTGAGGATATCTGCCATCATGCATACAGACATAAGATTGGGAGGAAAATTACTCCTTAAAGGTAAATATTTCTGCTGGGTCATTGTAGACAGTATGACTGCTAAAAATAATAAATAATTGTATATATAAGGTCAATATGAATTACTTGATTACTGTAGACAAAGGAAAATAATTGGCCCAATTAACAAATGGTCATTATTTGCAGAATTTGTATTTTTCATTTGGAGGAATAAATCATTCTTTCTTTAAAGAAGTTGAGATTGGTACACCTAGCATGGGTATGTGAATATACATACAGAATATTGTAAACACAAGATGTAATCGGCAGGAATCCAAGCGAGCAAGAGTTTCGATGGTATTTAATCATACACACACACTCATACACACACATTCTTGTGAATGAGAGACTTGACATTACTGGTTTCACAATTTAATATTTTCTTCTTCTAGATTCAATGGGAATATGGAAAAAAGAAATCTAACAGTGGTCAGAGAATTTGTCTTTCTGGATCTACCCTGCTCAGTAGAGCAGCAACACCCCCTGTCTGTGCTCATCATCTTGAACATGCTCATCATCTTGGCCATTGGCTTTGACTCTGGCCTCCATTCCCCCATGTATTTCTTCCTGAGTAATTTGGCCTTTGTGGACATCTGCTTTACCTCCATGATAGTCCCCCAAATGGTAGTGAACATCGTGACTGACCTCAAGACTATCTCTTTCTCAAGTTGCCACATTCAGCTCTTCTTCTTAATTTCTTTTGTGAACATGGACAGCCTCCTTCTCTGTGTGATGGCGTATGATAGGTACATGGCGATTTGTCACCCTTTATGTTATACCACTGTAATGAATCCTTGCCTTTGTGTCCAGCTGGTGGCTGGGCTCTGGGTTGCCACCTACCTCCACACACTGCTGCATACCATGCTAATAACACATCTGTCCTTCTGCGCCTCCAATATCATCCATCATTTCTTCTGTGATCTCAACCCTATCCTGCAGCTCTCTTGCTCTGATGTCTCCTTCAATGTATTTGTCATTTTTACCATAGGAGGTCTAGTGGCTCTCACACCGTTGATATGCATCCTTATATCTTATGGACTTATCTTCTCCACCATTCTGAAGATTTTTTCTACTGAGGAAAAACAGAGAGCCTTCTCCACCTGTGTCTGTCACCTGTCAGTGGTGGTGTTGTTTTATGGCACAGCCATTGCTGTCTACTTCAGGCCCTCCTCCTCCCATACTCCTGAGAGTGACACCCTGTCAGCTGTCATGTATTCAGTGGTGACTCCCATGCTGAATCCTTTCATCTACAGTCTGAGAAACAAGGCTATGAAGAGAACACTTGAAAAAATGATTTGCAAGGCACAGTCTTTGAGCAGCAATTACAACCTTAATGACTGAATTAAATAACACTAGTCTGGTGATAAGAAAAAGTGTATGCCTACATGATCTTAAGAACAGTAATGAGAGAAACTGATTGCTGTTAAATGTCTCCCTTATGCTGGAAACTGTGTTAAGCACTTTGTATGGATTATCACATTTAATTCCCCGAATAATTGTATAAAAATTATGAATCCTGGCTGGGTGTGGTGGCTCACGCCTGTAATTCTAGCACTCTGGGAGGCCGAGGCGGGTGGATCATTTGAGCTCAGGAGGTCATGACCAGCCTGACCAAGAGCGAGACCCCATCTCTACCAAAAAAATAGAAAGAAATTAGCTGGACAACTAAAAATATGTAGAAAAATTAGCTGGGCATGGTGGTGCATGCCTGTAGTCCCAGCTACTTGGGAGGCTGAGGCAGGAGGATTGCTTGAGCCCAGGAGTTTGAGGTTTCTGTGAGCTAGGCTGACACCACAGCACTCAAGCCAGGGCAACAGAGTGAGACTCTGTCTCAAAAAATAATATTATGAGTCCTATTTATTGATAAGGAAAACGAATTGTAGGGATGTTTACATAGTGTACATACAGCTCACAGCTTGTAAGTAAATAGATTCTGATTCCAGTACAAATATGCTTTAGTTATAAGATGTAAGTCTTTGCAATAAAGTTCCCCAAAGCAACAGGTCAAGATAAATTCTCCTGAATTTACACCTATAAATTCAGATTTGGAATTAAAGGGGCATAGATTCTGGTGGTACCTCCAAAATGTGATGGAATAACAAGGCTCTCATCTTTTTAACAATGTGTCCTGAAAAAATACTCAAAGAATTTATTCTCTCTCACTTTAAACACAGTCAATGATTTTATATTATTAACTCATGTCCTTGTCATAAAATGTCTGCTTTCGGACCTTGGTAAATAGTTGCTTAAATGAACATATGTGCTATACTTTTAAAATCTTATAAACACACACATGCACACACACACACAACACAGACATCCCTAAAGGAGAACAAATACATATAGACATAAGAAAATTTAAATCCATTCAGGGCAAAAAATGTTTCTTGAAAAAAGCAATAATGTCAGCAAAGTTGTTTTACTCTTCTAACATATTTATCTAATTTACAATACCAAGTAAAGACTATAGATTCTCAGATTATAAATAAACGAATAAATAAATGAAAGCATTGAAGAGGGGATTTGTAACTGGAAGTTTTACCTATTAGAAATTGACATTTGCATCATACATATGTGGTTAATAGATTACCTGTTACAAAGGTTAATTCAGTCCCTCACTAGAGCTTTAGGTGTAGAAAATTATAATTATGGGTTTCGGAGCAAGACATTGCTACAGTTTGAAGATTATATGTATTAGGCTTTCATATATCACAGAAGTCAGTCCTGGATTGGGCAGCCTATCAGCCCATGCTGTCAAATATTTGACTAACAAGGGTTATTTTATCTAGTAATAAGTAGCATTATATTCTTCATTCTTACCATCTTTTCTTCCTAACCTGAGTTAGTCTACTTCTCTACATTAACTTGTATTTTCTTGTGTCAGATTTAAATCCCCAAATCATTTGTAACAGATTCATTGTAAAGCTCCAATCATGTGGTAGCTTCTTAGAATGAAAATAGGATGAGAGCTTTATTGACTCCTTTCTTCTCGAAATAGCCAGCCGAAATGCAAAAACTACATAATAAGGAAAATCACACACCCTCTTCTCAAATATTTTGCAAAATTTCACCTGTCTGATGACAATGAACTTCAGCAAAATGTGAGGCAAATGGGAGCACATAGCATCTCAGGTTCTACCATTCACTTAATGGCAAAATGAAGGTCGTTGTTTCCATCCCTGCTCCATCCCTTACTTACAGGCACTTTTTTATTATTTAAGTGAAAAATAACAAGAAAAGAAAGAAAAAGAGAAATATGTGGGTAGTGAGAAGGAAATGGTCATGAATCTTAGGGGTAGATGTACAGCAGTCTCCACCATACACCACGGTATTTCTTCTTAGACCTCTTCAGAGACTGGAAAGGTAAATTCACACTAAGATGTCATTTGGTAGCATGAACCTGGATTTTATAATGCATTTGTTGAACTTCAAAATGTACAAGGAATGCAAAATTCTACTTTACCACTGAGATAGTAAATTGTACTCACAAGAATTTAAGATTTAACCAATATCGTATTTTACTAGTACAGTTGACCCTTGAACAACACGAGTTTAAACTTTATGAATGCATTTATATGTGGATTTTCTTCTGCCTCTGCCACCCCTGAGACAGCAAGACCAACCCCTCCTTTTCCTCGTCTTCCTCAGCCTACTCAATGTGAAGATGGTGAGGATAAAGACCTTTATGATGATCTATTTCCCCTTAATGAATAGTGTATACATTTTCTCATCATTATGATTTTGTAAATAACATTTTACTTTCTCTAGCTCACTTTAATATAAGAATACAGTATATAATACATACAACATACAAAATATGTGTTAACTGTCTATGTTATCAGTGAGGCTTCTGGTAAACTTCTGGTAAACTGGCTATTGGTATTTAAATTTGGTGACAAAGTTATAGGCAGATTGTCAACTCAGTGGGGGATTGGTGCCCCTAACCCCCACACTGTTCAAGGGCCAACTGCAGTTCAAAAGATACAGGTGACTGCAAAACACTGGGAAGGCATGAAGTTTGAGACCCCTGGTGCAGCTCCTCAGGCCTTCTTTGCCACATTAAAATGCAGCATGACCCAGGTTTAATACATGAGGCCTCCAAATCATACTGGAGGGTCAATACCTTACACAAAATGATTTATATGATTAAGGAAACATTTCCATTTTAACTGTCATAATTATATATCTGTCATTGACATGTTCAGTAGGCCCTGTCCATATAGCCAATAATTAGTTTGTTACCATGAGCAACCTGGAGAAGCCATACATATCCTTCTAAATACAAGCCATAAATAAGACTTTTAATTACCTGTCTAAGGGAAATTACCAACATCAGGAGATCTTATTAGATGAATTATAAAAACATTTGACTAGATAATTTTTTCTTACCTGTGTCCCCGAGATAGGAAAAATTAGCTGCAGACTCAGATGCTAGCCTTTTCCTTCCTAGACACTCAAAGAAATAAGATGAGAAAGAGTGGATGCTGTAGGTGATTGTGTGGGTGACTGGTTTAAAGGAGGATATGATATTCCACGGGGGGCTGTAAATTGCCAGGGCATCTTGGTCAGAAAATTATATTTTTTGTCCCGATCCATCATCTATTATTGTCCATATTGTTAACACTGCAGTAAAATGCAATTTCTGCAAGAAAGAGTAGACTAAAAAGAAACACCAACAAATCACACAACACAAAAGTAATAAAACTTTATTTTTATCTCTGAGCTTCCATTCCTATTGTAACAATTAAAAAACAGACTCTATGTTAAAATTGAAAAATATGAGGAATAAAGAATTTTGGAGATAAAATGCATAAGTCCCAAGTAATTTTAACCCTATAGAAACATTGAAAAGTAGGATAGACATTTAAGTAAATAAATAAATGAGGAGAGTATCTTAATTTCTTCTATCTATCTATCTATGTATCTGTGGAGAGAATGAAATGAAGAGAAGACAATTGCAAAATAGAAAATGAGGAAGACAGGGTACAGCTAGAACCTCCCAAAGGAGGCAGACTCAGTGGTTACCCACTGCCCTGGGCCTCATTCTGGTCCCAGATCAAGGCCTTGAAACCCCACATGAGGGCCCCCAAGACACACAACGTAGGCTCTGCCAACCCAACACTCCTGTTGTAACACTTAAGGTGGCTGCTGATATCACTGTCTCTGTTTCTGTTTAGATTAATCCACTTATTTCGGGAACTAGAAGCTTTTACAATATGGAGATGAACAGTCTGAACAAAATGATATTAAGAAAGGGTTTGATAAAAGGTGAAACAATTTATTCCCTGTTTCCTGAACATGGATATGATATGGATCTGTGGCAGCTATCTTCCGATCCTCAGAAACTCAGTGTAAGAAATGGATGTATGCTAACATCCTCTTTGATGTCCTCATAGAACCCTGAGATAACAAATGTGAAAGTGAATGTTTATTGACATTGGTTTTGCATGCAATCAGCTAAAGAAGCAGTAGCAGACACATACCTTCAAATTTTCTTTTTAGGTGAAAAACAATAAGGTCATACTGGATTTTTTTTTTTCTAATTTCAAAATATGAAGAAAATAGAAGATTGATCTAAAAAACCCCAATATAACACAAGAGTTCCAAAAGGAAAAAAAACTAAAAACAATGAAATAAAATTGTGATAAAGCTCATAATACAACAAACATACCAAAGAGAAAGACATAGATATTTTTGTTAGATTATTTTTTTTAATATTGGAAAAGAACCATTGAGGGCAGGATTGGATAGATTCTAAAATTAGTTGGTATGCCATATAAAATTTCCTCATCTCTAATAAAAGATTAGGATTAATTAAAAGGTAGTGACTAAAGTATAAGAATTCATTAGAATGTAGGCCATGAGAGTGAATTTCTTACTCTTTCTTACTGACTTTAAGTGAAATTACATATAACAAAGCCAATATTTTCTTCAACATTGTAATGAAACAACATTGAAGGAAAAGACATTATTCAAGGAGCTGTTGTATGTCTTTTACTTAAAGTTGTAGCTTCTGAGAACCTATTGACAATGTGAAGTGAGGACCTGCTGTAGTTCATTTGTTAAACATAACTGACTTCACAGTTGGAATACAATAGTTTTAGTTGCCTTAAATCACATACATATAAGTAAATAATGACTCAAGATATGAATGTAAAAAAACTCTGTAAGTGTTAAGAAAAATATTATACCATAGAACTTTTAGGTATTGAGTAGCTTTATTAATCAATTTAGACTTCCCAAAGAAAAAACGAGTTGCTTAAACCATGAAATTTCTAAAATATTTACTAAAGTATGAAACTCAATGAGAAATTGGAAAAACTATTTGTAATACATATATATCTGGAGAAGAAGCAAGGAAAAAGAACACATTGTGTAGGTTTCCCATTGTGAACCCAGCATGATTTCATCTGATCACATAATAAAACTTCGATATTCTAGCAGGGCCAAGTTTTTAAGACTTGTTTGAGAAAACTGTAATGGACAGAAGTGTCCAAATCTCTGTCCTTCTATCTCTGTTTCTGTCTGTCTGTCTGTCTGTCTGTCTGTCTGTCTGTCTCTCTCTCTCTCCCCCTCTCGATATAGAATTTAGCAATGTTCATTTATCTTTGTTTATAATAAAGATTAAAGAAGATTGGAAGTGAACTTAGAGTCCACTAAAGAGGATAAGACCTTATGGCCTCGACTTATTCATGTAGTAGATATGAACCAGACACTAAACTGATAGTACGGATCTCTATATGGGGGCCTGAAAAATGGTGGTGACATATTGTTTTGTAAAAGAAAGGGTGCATTAAAGAGTATTGTGGACTCGTCCCTTCCCAGGAAAATATTTATGTGTATACACATTTATCTTTGTTTATTAGGAAACTATCATGAAATATATAGCTTAAAAGGTAAAAAAGTAAACAACTACTTACTGAGATCACAAGCAAATCTTTTTTTTTAATTCATCATATTATGGGGGTATAGATGTTCAGGCTACATATGTTGCCCTTGCCCCCCTTCCCCCTCAAGTCAGAGCTTCAGGTGTGTCCATCCCCTGTATGGCACGTATCACACTCTTTGTGTATGCATATACCTGTCCACCCCTCCCCCCTCCCCTCTCCCCCCTGCCCAACATCCAGTAAATGTTATTCTTATACGTGCACTTATGTGTTGATCAGTTAATACCAATTTGATGGTGAGTACATGTGGTGCTTGTTTTTCCATTCTTGGGATACTTCATTTAATAGAACGCATTCCAGCTCTATCCAAGAGTATACAAGAGGTACTATATCACCATTGTTTCTTAAAGCTGAATAGTACTCCATGGTATACATATACCACATTTTATTAATCCACTCATGTATTGATGGACACTTGGGTTGTTTCCACATCTTTGCAATTGTGAATTGTGCTGCTATAAACATGCGGGTGCAGGTGTCTTTCTTGAAGAGTATCATTTGTTCTTTTGGGTAGATGCCCAGTAATGGAATTGCTGGATCCAATGGTACTTCTAATTGTATCTCTTTAATGTATCTCCATATTGCTTTCCACAGAGGTTGCACTAGGTTGCAGTCCTACCAGCAGTGTATGAGTGTACCTATCTCTCGGCATCCATGCCAACATTGATTGTTTTGGGACGTTCTGATAAAGTCCAGTCTCACTAGAGATAAGTGATATCTCATTGTGCTTTTGATTTGCATTTCTCTGATGATTAGAGATGTAGAGAATTTTTTCATTCGTTTTTTGGCCATTATTCTGTCTTCTTTTGAAAAGTTTCTGTTCATGTCCGTTTCCCACTTTTTGATAGGGTTGTTTGATTTTTTTCTTGCTGATTTTCCTGAGTTCTAAATGGATTCTAATTATCAGCCCTTTATTGGATTTGTAGCATGCAAAAATTTTCTCCCATTCTGTAGGTTGTCCGTTTGCTCTCGTGACAGTTTCTTTGGCCGTGCAGAAGCTTTTTAATTTGATCAGGTCCCATTTATTTATTTTTTTTGTTGCTGTGATTACCTTTGTGGTCTTCTTCATAAATTTTTTGCCTTGGCCAATATCTAGAAGAGTATTTCCAACATTTTCCTGTAGAATTCTAATAGTTTCACTCCTTAGGTTTAAGTCTGTTACCCACCCTGCATTGATTTTTGTGAGAGGTGAAAGGTGCAGATCCTGTTTCAGTCTTCTACATGTGGCTATCCAGTTTTCCCAGCACCATTTATTGAACAAGGATTCGTTTCCCCAGTTTATTTTTGTGTCTGCTTTGTCAAAAATTAGATGGCTATATGAGGATGGTTTTATATCTGGGTTCTCCGTTCTGTTCCACTGGTCAATGACTCTGTTTTTGTGCCAGTACCAACCTGATTTGATTACTACAGCCTTGTAATAAAGTTTGAAGTCTGGTAAATTGGTACCTCCCATTTTGTTTTTATTGCCTATGATTGTTTTTGCAATACGGGTTCTTCTCTTGTTCCATATGAAGTGTAAAGTGAATTTTTCTATGTCTGTGAAAAATGATGTTGGTATTTTAACAGGGATTGAATCTGTAGATCACTTTGGGTAGTATAGACATTTTAACAATGTCGATTCTACCGACCCATGAGCATGATATGGTGTTCCCCCTGTTTACGTCCTCTGCTATTTCCTCCCTTAATGTTTCACCACATAAACAGAAGCAAAAACAAAGACCATATGATTCTCTCAATAGATGCAGAAAAAGCATTTGACAAAATTCAACACCCTTTTATGATAAGAACGCTTAACAAAATAGGTATAGAGGGGGCTTACCTAAAAATGATACAAGCCATATATGACAAAACCACAGCCAACATCATACTTAAAGGGGAAAAATTGAACGCATTCCCACTTAGAAGTGGAACCAGACAAGGTTGCCCACTATCTCCACTTCTATTCAACATAGTGCTGAAAGTCCCAGGCACGGCAATCAGGCAATAGAGTGGAATTGAAGGCATACAAATGGGGACAGAAGAGATGAAACTGTCACCATTTGCTGCTGAAATGGTATCATATCTAGAAAACCCCAAGGATTCAGCCAAGAGCCTCTTGTAATTGATAAATGAATTTAGTAAAGTCTCAGGATACAAAATCAATACACATAAATCAGAGGCTTTCATATACGCCAATAGCAGTCATACCAAGAACCAAATCAAAGACTCAATTCCCTTCACGATAGCAACAAAGAAAATAAAGTACCTAGGAATATATTTAACTAAGGAGGTAAAAGACCTTTACAGGGAGAACTATGAAACAAGCAAATCTTTACTATCTTCATTTCCTAAGTTTTATTTTAGGTTGAATTTTCTAAAACTTTTTCTTTGCATATGATCTAAGCCCCTCTTCTGCGATTTTTGTTTCCATCCAATCATTCATCTGATCCATTCACAGAGAATTATTTCCAGTCCTGTAATTTATCATTATGCATTAGGCTACTCTGGTTGTTGTATGATTTTCCCCCACTGTAAAATAGCAAAAGTCACTACTTTACCCTCTAAAACTTACTTGACTTACATGTTTCCCTATTCCACATGTAACTATCATAGCAGTTTTCACACTAGTTTTTTGTTTTGTTTTGTTTTGTTTTTAATATATTGTTTTTCTTTTATTCAGCTGTCCATTGCCTGGAATTTAAGATTTTTGGTAAAGTTTTTGTTCTTTGTAATCTCCTGTTTCCAAACATTATTGGTTTGGTTTTGTTCTGTTTAGTGAATCTGAAAAGGTACAGATTCTAGCTACTTGTTACCTAAATAAGATTATTTTTTCTTTCTTTTTTTTTT
>RJWJ010047049.1:0-11119 GCA_004363605.1 Indri indri
AGGGAGCAGCAGAGCCTGGTGGCTGGAAGTGGTGGAAATCAGCTACACTGAACATGTGGGTGTCCTCTTAAGGACGTGTGATATATGGGGAAGAAAACTGGAGCTAGAGGGGATGAGGAAGAGGTGGTCAGAGGGAGAATGAGGGCTTCTTGGGGTTAAAGTTCCCCGACCAAGGCTAGTTCAGGGTGGGCATGTTTCCCACTCCACAGCCCACAGCGCTCCTGCGGACAACCCTTCAAATCCAGCCCTTCATTACATGCTGCCTCCACTCAAAAATTCTGTCCCTAAACACATTTGGGTCCCAGCTAGTTTAGCATGGATCCCTAATCCTACCGACGCAAGACTACTAAGTAAGAAGAGTACAAATATTCATGAAAGTAGTTGCCGTTGTTCAATGCCTATTGAGCATGGGACACTTACTGTCGTCCTCACCACAATCCTGCAAGGTGGACATTAGCATACCCACCGCTTTTCAGACAGGGAACAAAGGCTCAGAGAGCAGAGTGAGGCATACGTGGTTGAATCAGCACCAAACCCTCCACTGCCCACCTGCAGAGATGTGCTCTTCCAGCAGTTTCCAGGAGACTGGGGCTAGGAGGAGGGGAGGAGGAAGGAGAGGCTGGCAGTGGTGGCCAGTAAGGTGTGTTTTGTGTGTGTGTGTGTGTGTTGTGTGTGTAGTTATTTGTGGGGTCAGCTCCTGGGCTACATGTGAGTTTAAGTGTGTGTTTATGGGCTGAGGCGTGCGTGCATGTGACTACTTGTAGGTCAGTTCTTGGAATGTGTGTATGTGTGTAGGGGGGTTGGAGAGTTAGTCGGGGAGCCGTGTGAAATTGTGGGTTGGGGCTCTGGTGAACATAAATGGGCTTGGATTTTGTGCATGATTGTATGTGTGTGTGCATGTATGTATGGGAACTTGAGATTGCAAGTACGTTGGGGCACTGAGGCTGGGTGTCAATCCCAGGGTCGTGCGTTTATGATATGTGTATGTGTCTGCCAGAAGGGTGGGCACTGGGCTGTGCATGTCCGTGTAAAAGTGAACGTGTGTGTGTGGTCATTCCCAGGCCCCTGTGTGTATCTGAGTGTGAGCGCGCGCGCTTCTGCGTGCGTCCCTTGTTTGTGGGGGAGGGGAGAGGGCACTGGAGGGCCGGGGGACGCCGGCCGGGCCCCGCCCTTCGCTGCAGGTGGGCCGGGCCCGCGGCGGGGCGGCAGCGCTCGCTGCTCTTGGCTCGCGGCCGCGCCGGGCTCGCAGGGCTGGGCTCGGGCTGCGGGGCGGCGCCGGGACAGGAAGCGGAAAGCAGCAGTGCAGCGGCGGCGGGGCTCTGTCTCTACAGGAGCCCAGCGCAGGCCGCAGAGCCGGGGCCGCTGTGAGCCGAGACCGCGGCTGCGGAGCCCGCACGGCCGGCGCGGAGGTGAGTCCCGCGAGAGGCCGAGCTCGGCGCGGCGGCGGCCCCGGGCCAGACCTCCGGCGGGGAGACGCCCCCACCCCGGACCCAGCGTGCCCCTGCGCCCTCCGCCTGCACTCCCACCGCCGACTTAGATCCCAGTCGACTGGCCTCCAGCCTCTGGCTGGAGCCCCCTCTCCTCCTGCGGACCGCTCCGGGTCGTGCTTTCCGGACCCCACTCCTCTCCGGTCCCTGCGCGGTGCGCCCCTCCTGCCCTTGCCCTGCGCTCTCCGCCGCACCCCACACTCCCTCGGGTCCCGGGGTTCCCTGCCCACCCCTTGGACGCCCCCTTCCTCCCCGGCTGGCCTCGGGGGTGCGCCCCTCGGGTGTGCTTGCCGGGGCGGCGGGCGGGCCGGCAGGGAGTGGCCGAGCGTTGGTGGAGGCACCGGGCGGCTGCATCGGCCGTGCGGGGCGGAGGCCGGGCGCGCACCGTGGTTTCCATCTCTCCGCGGGGCTCGACCCGGGTAACCGCCAGCGCCGGGGACCGCCTGGCCCTTCGCCAGGCACCGGGACAGAGCTGGCCTGTGTTCACACCTCGCTTACAGAGTTGAGCCGCCCTGGAGGCCTGGGGGGCGAGTCCGGTTGCGCCTCGGAGAGCGCAACAGGCAGGTAGGAGTTTACTTTCAAAAACGCCGGGGTGGAGCAGAGGCGTCCTGCGAGTCTCTGCCTGCGGTGTCCCTGCTTGAGGAAATCTCACCGCGCTGGGGCAGCCTTCGCCACCGACAGGACCTCATTTCCTCCCGCAGCCTTTGAACTGCCCCAAGCATCGCGCCCAGAGAAGTGTGAAGCTTTATAAAAATTTGAAGGCGTCTGTGGTGGAGGCAGGAGTGGGGCGGAGCCGTGGCCTGGCTGCTTGGTGATGAGCTGATGAGACTTGGAGCCGAGAAATCTGTTGCTCAGCTTTCTCATCTCCAAACAAGGTCTCCGAGGTCTAAAGCCTGTGCGGAGAAGGTGTTGTGAGCGCGCTTAGATGCTTGTTAGGAGGTGTTAGAGCGCTTTATTATGATGATCGTGTGGGCTGGCACGTGCATTTTGTTAAAACTCTTTAGACCGAACTTTTGTTGGAAATGCATATTGTATTCTTAGACGCTTACTCCAAAAGCTAGCAAGCTGTAAGGAATCTGGCCTTTTCACTGACATGTTTATATATTTTACAGGGTTGCCGAAAAATGTTATAACTTGTGTCACCAATCAACAATGCTAATTAGCATTCTCCTTCCAGTGGGTGGGTTGTTTGATTACACAGCTCCTAGGCTCTGTAAGTGAGATGGCAGAAACTGTCTGAATCCAGGGAGACGTAATTAGCTATTTTATGTAACCACTAATTATAGAGTTTTTAGAGTTGAATTAAATCATTGTGATATATTTGGGGCTTTGATTTGGGGGAGGAAACTGTTTTTTTCTACAGTTCAAAGAAGTAACACACTTCACCTATGTATGTGCGTTAAGCATTCCCAAACGCTGGTGTCTCTCAATTTAATTAGTGAAAACGCTCGGTGTGATATTTCACTGTTAACAATGTTGGCAGTGTAAAAATGGGAGAAGAATTTTGAGGGTGGCATATTTGTAAGGACTGCTTGCCAAGCAGTACATTTTTATTATTTTATTTATCGAGCAACAGGACGAGACCATGAAGGAAATTTAGTTTCCTTAACAAGAAACAATCCCATGATACCCTGATCTATTGAACGATAAATAAACGTTGAGTGAAGACCACATCCTCCCCTTCATCCTCCTAACGTTCATATCCTAGACTTCAGCTGTTTGGATTGAATGGGCCCTTATCACATTGTGTTTTAATTGGAGGTTTCCACCTTTGGGCTGTGAGCCCCTTGGGAGCTAGAACTATTTCAGATTCATTTCTTTTCTCCTGCATGCCCCACAATGCTTGGGACACCAAACTTGTGAGTAGGAATTGAAATTGCAGAATTCTTTGTGGGGTTATGTGTGGTTTAGGACAAGTTATGATTGTCGCCTACCCTTCTCTACGTAAATAAACAATTCTGGTAATTGCTACATTGCCATAAATTTTCCATAGCAAAGTGCACAGGTTCTGGAGTTAGACTCTCAAGGTTCAAGCCCTGCTGTAGCACTTACCAATGTGTGTGAGCGTGGTTTCTTTAACTGTAACACGAAATGAATATTTCGTTTCTCTTAATGGCTTGTTCTGAGAATTAAGTGAGGTATTACATGTAAATACTTAAAACAGTGCCTAGCACATAGTAAGCACTTGATAACTATAAGCTGTTAAGACTATTATTACCATTATCTCTCTGTAAAGTCAACGAGCTGGTTTGGTGTGTGATTTGGGCATGCTATTCTATTTTCCTTAAGATGGATAAGATTAAGTGTGCTTGTGGCTAGACCATGCTTCTGTTAGCAGTCTTGGTCTTACCGAAGTTTGCTGAAAGGGTGCATGTGTGTTGGGCTGCTGTATGCCTCTAGCAGTGGCCTTTTGAATCCCACTTACTGGACAGCAGTCGTTGGACCCAGCACTGTTGGATTTACAGAGGGGGTAGTACTCATGAAATCTATTTTTCTGAAGTTTAAAAATCTGGCAAGGGACAAGGGAGTCACTTGAAAACAAATATACATCAGAGCACAACAGACACGTTAACCATTCACAGCTCCTCAGAAATCTGTACCAGGCTGCTGGAGGTTTCAGAGGTAATTAATGCCTGAAGCCGAGAGCAGTTATTCTGGCAAGGTGAGTTGAAATCATTGGCAAAACAGGTAAAATGAAGTGGACATTTTCTTTCCTTGTGAATAATTATACAGAATCATTCATTTGTAAGAGTTTTGTTGTAATAAAAGAATCATTGTGTTTGTCACAAATGCCACGAGTCCTACAGATCCTCACATCAGTGAGGTGGATAATGTTTTATGGTTTATGGACCACAAGTTCAGCCAAATGTTTTGTAGGCCTTGCCATACTTCTCCACTCCCTGTGTCTCTCCAAATAAACCTGCTAACACACACACAATTTTCTCTGATCTCTCTAACGTTCGCTTCCAACGTGGGGGCGGTAAATGGAGGCCTACAAGGAACAGAATGGAAATCACTAAATTACTCAGCTACAGTTAATAGTGGTCATTACAAAGGGATCTCTCTAACTGAGGGACTTTCACTTTTCTGAATAATAACAATGGTCGACAGTTGCTAATGATTTTTATAAATTATTTAGTACCCACCACAGGCCTAGAAGGTAAGTAAATAGAATTCTGTTGTTGCAGCTAGGGAAACTGAGGCAGAGAGACGTTAACTTGCTCTGAGGTCACACACAGCAAGTACCAATAAGACTGGAGTCAGGATTTGAATGCTGATAGTCTAACTCCAGAACCTAGTCTGTTTGCTACTCCTCTCTAGAAGAGCTGACTTTAAACAAAATCATTTAAATTGTCATTTTCCCCTTCAGTGCCACATAATTAAAAATAAACGGGTACCTTAAGAAAAAGGTTAGCTTCAAGACAATATAATTAATGGAATAAACCTTTTGGAATTCTATGTATGGTAAAAATTAAATATTTAAAATAATGTGTACAGTGTATATATTTTTTATTTTTATTTTATTTCTTTTTTATTTTTATTTTTTTTGATACAGAGTGTTGCTCTGTTGCCCCGGCTAGAGTGCTGTGGCATCAGTCTAGCTCACAGCAACCTCAAACTCCTGGGCTCAAGTGATCCTCCTGCCTCAGCCTCCCAAGTAGCTGGGACTACAGGCATGCACCACCATGCCTGGCTACTTTTTTCTATATATTTTTAGTTGTCCAGCTAATTTCTTTCTCTATTTTTAGAAGAGGCGGGGTCACGCTGTTGCTCAGGCTGGTCTCGAACTCCTGAGCTCAAACAATCCTCCCGCCTCAGCCTCCCAGAGTGCTAGGATTACAGGTGTGAGCCACCATGCCCAGCCTGTACAGTGTATATAAACACAGTTGTACAAGAAACTTCTTTCCCTTGGGAATACATCCACCGCAGAGGGAGTAGAATGGCCCTTTAAATTCAGTGTGTCTCTGTACTCCTTGCAAGGTAACTTGCTATCCTCTAAACCAAAGCTTAATTACTCAATAGCTCTAGGCAGAGCAGTTGATGTGTTTATAATTTCCTTTTCATGAAGGTTAGCTTATGTTTACCACTGTCATTAACATATTGTTTCCTTCATATGATTTTTCTGAACACTGTGTTTTTCTTTTAAGTGGTAGGTATATTTTATATGAGTGAACATGACTTTAGGGGAAGGTTCTATTCAAGGCCACGAATCTTCACTTTGCTTTTAATAAAGGGTGGTGAAGGAGGTCGTTTCTGACGTTTTTGCCTGGGAATTTCAGAGTTTAAGATACTGCCGTTCAGACAAAAGTACCCTGTGCACCTGTTTGACAGTGCTCTCCTTGCCTTCCTGTGATGTGGTTTGATGAGCTGGCCCTGTCCTGGTGTTCCCCTCCAGCCTCCACTCAAGCAGAGCCTGTGGCTCTTAAGGGGTGGGTGACAGGTGGGGCAGGATGCTCTTGGGTGGCTGCTGAAAGATGCTGCCGCCAGTTTTTACTCCGTGTGTCTGGAATATAAATTCTGCCCCTGAATGGGTCTGCCAGTGAGCCAGTGGTACATCTCCATTCTTGATGGTTCTGACATCACTGCTCTATCTAATCTCTGCGTCTTTTTTTCATCTATAAAACTAAGGATTTAAATAATCTCTAAGGTTTCTTCTACAGTGAATCTATGGCCTCCATGTCCTGAGACCTGCCACAAAACCCTTCATTCAGCAGACATTTATTGGTTGCCTACTATGTTCTAGGAGCTGGAGAGATAGCAATGAATGTGCTCCCTGCCCTCATGGAGCGTACAGGAGCCAGGACAATAAGTAATCACACAAATAAATGTATAAGTGGAAGTTGTGCTGGAAAGGAAGAGTACAGGGTGGTGGGAAAGGGCCTAATTTGGATCCAAGGATCAGGAAAGGCCTCTTGAAAGAAGCATTATTTAAATTGAGAGGGACGAGTAGGAATTTGGCAAAACAGGGCACGTAAAGAGTGGGTACCAAACTGGGTGTGGTAGTGTGGGCCTGTAATCCCTGCCACTCAGGAGGCTGAGGCAGGAGGATTGCTTGAGCCCAGGAGTTCAAGGCTGCAGTGAGCTATGATCCCACCATTGCACTCTAGCCTGGGTGACACAGTGAGATCTTGTCTCTTAAAAAAAAAAAAGAAGCATACTAACAGATGTACTGGGCTCTGCCTTACAGGACCTGCAACTAGAGGAGGAGGAGGGAGCCGGGGCGGTGGGCAGGGCATTGCATACCAAATAAAAGATTTTGTATTTTATGTAGAGTGCAGTGGAACACCATGGAAGGGTTTAAAGCAGGGAAGTGATGTCTGCATTGTAATTTAAAAGGTCATTCGGGCTGCTGCCTATTCTGGTCCAAACACAATATGGGTCAAATCAGAGGTCAGTATGAGAGAGAGATAGCTCCAGATTCTAGGATCCGTATTCACACCTTTGTATGCCTCCATTGCTTTCAGGCCAGTGCAACAGCCTATGGGTCTGCTACCCAGGGAACCTGATTCCTTTTCATTACTTTACTATCTTTTCTGATAAGAGATTCCTTCTGACCTTATCAGGAATTCTGTTAATGTCTTGTGTATGCAAGGAAACTGTCCCATAGATATGTCATTGCAGTGATAAGCTTGAGGATATGTTCTTCTGCTAAGTCTGCTGAAGCTCTCACCTTGGCTCAACCTCTTTTAAAATGCAATCACTCCCAATTTTATTAGCTTGCCTCCTATGGCTTCTCCTTAATTCTCAGTCAGGTCTTGAATGGGACAAGAGTTGACAGCTATAGTAGAAACAGTATGACTTAGAATAGGGGCCTAAACTTCCTTCGGATGGATTAAGTGAGGAAACCTGGAGGGTTTGTAGCAGGTAACCCAGGGTCGATGGAGCCTGGAGGAAGGGGAGGCTCCTCGAGGACAGGTGGAATTAGTGACAGTGGATGTATGGGTTGAAGTGGAGAGAGAGCACTGACGGTGGCACAGGATTAGGTCCATAGTGTCATTCGGGTGATGGTGTCACCTTGGCAGAGGACATTGGAAAGAATAGGCCGGGATACTAGATAGCAACTGTGGGTGGTGTTGGTAATCCCAAGGGGAGCACTGGGGATTTATTCTTTCAGTGGGTATTTGTTGGGTGCCTGTTATGTTCAGAGTATCCAGGAGTGGCTCCTGTCTCCAAGGAGCTTATACTACAGTAAACCCAGGGATGGAGATGCACATGGGGAGAGGTTTGAGTGGCAAGGGGAACTTCATGGGGGAGAGGGGAAGGAGTGTTGGAGAAATAGTGGCATAAGTGCCATCAACTTGGAGGCCAGCCAGCTGCAGAGAGAAGCTCTGTGAGGACAGGCAGCATGCCTTTGTCACTGCTGTGCCCTAGCCCTGCTTAGCACGGCCTCTCGCAGCTGCTTATTAACCACGGAAGTGGATGAACAGATACGGGGTTGGAAAGGTCTGGAGGAGGATGACGAGCATGTGGCCTTTGGATTTGGCTCACAGCAGTCTCTGGCTAACTTAGAGTTGTTTCAGGGGAGCGTTGAGGATGGTGGTTTGGGGTGACAGTCGAGAGGGAGGGAGTGACAGCAGATACAGACCACCCCTTGGGTAAGTACAGGCAGGAATTGTGGGAGGGAAACTGGGACAAGGGTGGTTGGTAGAGTTAGGTAAAGCCTTTGCCCAGAGGGCACCGGGGAGCCCGTGGTTTCCTTTGAGGGACATGCCTGGAGTTGCCTTAATGGATAGCTGGAGGTTTTAGCAGGGGTGAAGAATGACGTCCTCTGGCAGAAGTGGAAGGAAATGAAACTTGGGTTGTCATATGCCAGACACTTTACCTCCAGAGTCTCCTTTAATCCTCACAACAACCCTAGGAAGAGATAATATTAAGGGACCTCTTTTTACAGGGGTAGGAAATAGAAGCTGGGGGAGAGAAGCATCTGACGCCCGTCGTCACAGCCAGGAAGCATCAAGCTAGGATTGGCCCAGGTTTTGCGGAGCTTGGGCCACCTGCCTCTGTGATACCCCAGCAGCATTTAGCGAGAAGCAGCTAGAAGTTGGGATGCAGCAGGGAATCACAGTTATGGGTTGGAACACAAAAGAAGTGTAGGACCTGTGAAGGGTCAATGAACCTAGAAGAGGGCAGTCAGTTTTCTGGGCCAAGCAGCCAGGCATTAGAATCTGGGGAACAGCAGAGAACTGGGCAAGGGACTTTCAGAGAAAGAGTCTGAGTTCACAAAGGGCTGGAGATCTTGGTCGCACCTCCTAATGTTGGTGTCTGCCAGGTATGAAACAGGTGAGAAAGCAGCGAAGCTCAGAGCAGAAAGCAGGTGAGACTCTAAGGTGCTGAATGCTCATTGAGATTGCTAGTGACAATGGTAGGAGAGAGAGTAGGGACAAAAAAGATGAGCCGGCTTTTGAAGTCTTCTAGGAAATCCTAGGAAAGTGGAGATATGTCCAGGAGCAAAACTTAACTTTTTAAAAAATCTCTGCTGTGTTCATTTCTACATTTGATCTTTATAGTCACCCCCCACCAACACCACCCTTGAGATTGGCTGTCTCGTTTCCTATTTATGGGGCAAGAAACCTCTGAGGCCCCAAGGGGAAACTACCTTGCCTGAGTACACAGCTAGTTAGGAAGCGGTGGAGTGAGATGCAGGCACAGTTCTGTCTGGCTGCAGGTGACCCGCAGATGAGCCCCTAGCTCTCTGCTCTGCTTCTTTCTAAGCTTTTCTCTTATTGAGAAAGACAACGAGACCGTGGGGTTTTCAGAAGTGGCAGAGGGAGTACTGACTCCACCACCTTTCATTTAGCTAGAGCATCTGGAGCCTGTGCTGGGCGCTCTCAACAGCTGTTAGCTCATCTAGTCTTCACGGCAACCCTGATATTGGCATTCTATACATTCATGTTCAAATAGCTTTAATTTGACCGAGGTCCCGTAACTAATAAGTAAGCAAAGCTTGAGGTTGGAACCCAGCTTCAGATACTGTGTCTGCTTATATTTTCAGATCAGTGAGGAAACTGAGGCTTAAGAAGGCAAAGTGGCTTATCCCAGGTTGTACTAGAGAGTGGCTGAGCTCAGCCTAGAACCCAGGCTTCCCCGTGGCTAGCTTTGGGCTCTCGATGGCAGAGGAGATGTGAAATGAAGAGTCAGGACGTCGAGGACGAGGGAGGCTAGCCCTGGTGGGAAGACCGAGGAAGCAAATGTGCCTCACTTCCAGGCAGAATGAACGGTAAGGGCAAACGCGTCCTAACTGGTGTTTATCTGAGGCTCTGGAGGCTGAGGTGGTATGTCCCTGAGGCCTCATTCCCTCCAGACTTGTTGCTGGGGTCAGGGAGACTTGGCCTCCTCCCAGTAGGGGTAGGGTATGGCATTTGCAGCTCTTTTGTTTTTTCTTCACACTTATCTCACTGGCTGTGTTTGCAGTTTCTGCTTCCAGGGGCCCTGGAAGAATGAACGTGTTGGGCTGAGACTAGCTCTGGGGTGAGGGATGTAGGAAAAGACAGAACTTGTGGATCTCAGTTCTCCAGAAGTAGAAGTTTAGCATGTGGGGAGCTCAGGAATGTACTTGGAAATGTTTCCAATTTATTTTTATTGCAAAGCAATATCTAATGAAAATGGGGGGAAAGCCCCAGGAGCCTGCAACTAATAAATCACCTGCTTTCATTTTCTGCATCCGCTTTTAATCTTTGTCCTTACATAAGCGATTTTATGTGATTGTAACTGTAATGTAGATTCGTTATGTACGTACGATTCTGCGTCCCACTTTTAAAGTGTATCATTATATTATAAAAGCTTCCATTCTTCATGATTATCATTTTAAACAGTTATGTGATATTTCTTTGGGTGGATGAACCATGTTTTCCTTAACTATTCCTCTGTTTTTTGGGCATTTAGATTGTTTCTAGCTTTTTACTATTATAAACAATGATGTAATAATAATTTTTCCTTAAAAAAGAAAATAGTTTCCTAAGATAAATTCTCAGGAGCTTGGATCCTGGATTAAAGAGAGAATTTTTAAAAATCGACTTTTGGAAATAATGACCAAATCCCTTAAAAGCGACTCGACTTCCCTGGGCATTGTTTTTATAACCAGTGAACTGGCAGTGGGGGGCTGGGCACTGCCTCTAGGGCTGCAGATGCGGGAAGCCACTTCCTACAGACCAAAGCTGGTGAGTGCGCTCAGGAAATGGACCAGTGCACGGGTCTCTCCCACCTCCGGTTTTCCTGCTGCTGTGACGGGGGTTCGGCTTGCTCAGCACCTATCCTGTCTCCCTCCCAGACACCTGAGGAAGCTCGTTGCTGCATGAGTGGAGCATTTAGAGTTCAGATGCTTCACCCCGCTCACTTGCTCCACAGTGGAGACCCCCAGAGAGGAGGTTGCGGTTATGTCGTTTATCTTTCAGCCCCATTAAGGTTGGCTTTGAAGATTGACATCTTTTTTTTCCTCCCTTTTTCCCAGAATTTGTTCCTGTTGACGTGTGGCTCCTCCTGATTCCCAGACTCCTCGAGGTTTTATGAGTCTAGTAGGTGAAATTCTCTACCTCTAAGGAGAAGCAGTGTCTGCTGCTCCATTACGCCAAGCCCTCCATTGCTATGGATACCGAATCTACATATTCTGGATATTCCTACTACTCAAGTCATTC
>RJWJ010047050.1:0-11132 GCA_004363605.1 Indri indri
GTTGCCCAGGCTGGAGCGCAGTGGCAGGATCGCAGCACACTACAGCCTCGAACTCCTGGGCTCAAGCAATTCTCCTGTCTCAGCCCCTCCCCCTGCAGTAGCTGGGACTAGAGTTGTGATCCATTGTGCTTGGCTGAAAGTGTTTCTCCAAGTGCCAGGTGGTGGTTATTCCCTCCGGCTTCATTGTACGTCTACCACTTGGGACTGGGATAAAGGTTCACTGGAAGCTGGAGATCTGAGTTTTGGATAAAAGAGGCCAAGTAATCGTAACTAATTATTGCTGAAAACAAGCTGCGTCCTCTAGCAGACTTGCCCTCTCTTCTCTCGTAGGACGTGCTGACAGGGCAGGCGGTAAGCATCGGCCTCACGATTCCCAGCCTCAGCCAGAAACCGTGTACCTGCTACACGTTAGCCCTCGCCTGAAAATGTGCTCTTACCTCGACCAGCTTGCCTGGCTTCGGTGTGGGTGCTGCAGGTGGAAGAGGCAGCACTTACCTTCCTGGAGTTAACGATATATACCAGGAAATGGGGCAAAAGAACAGCATAAAGGGGACAGTAATGAAAATGCGGGTCATTTAGCAGCCTCCTTTCCCCTGTTCCTTTTATTGCGGAATGCAGCAGAGCTTCAAAGAGAAACAGGCACCTCGTTTTCAGGAAGTTAGCAAGACCCTCGCTCCCACTTTATTTATTCTTCCAAGCTCATTTGGTCAGGCGCTTCTCTCGCCTGGCCTTGATTAAGAGAATAACTTGCCTCAAAGCAAAGGCACCCGCTGCTCGTTTTGCTCATGATTCGGAGGCCCTGCTGTAGTCCCTCCGCCTGCCTGCGCCCAAGGTCTTGGTCCCGGCGTAGCTAGCGAACATTCCGAGTGAACGTGCTCAGCTTCCTGGAGGCTGCTGCTGGCCTGCTGCGTAATTGACGCTTTGTGCCGAGGCATAGGCCAGTGTTTATGAAAATAACTGTGCTTTGGAATACTGCAAAATAAGAGGTTAGGGGAAGAAACTGCATACCTGAAGTTATGAAAAATGAGCTGGATCATTATTACAATGATTTTCCCCCCTTGGTTATTGTTTTAGGGTCTCCATCCATTACAGACGATTTATAACTGGGAGGTTACTATTTACCAAGGTGGCTTTTAATGCTTCTTGCGTTCTAAATGCTTCTGATGGTTCTAAGTGGTTCTAATGCTTCTAATGTTTTAAAATAGTACAGCCAACTGGATCCAAAAATCATCCGTTACAGTGTATGGAAAGAGTTGGACACACATTCACATGTACATGATCACACCCACGTAAAAGGCAAAATCCAGAGTAAAAATCCTGGTAGGAAATATGTGACAGTGGCCACTGTTCTTTCTTGCGTTAGTGAGTATGTGCTCCGTGCCTCTTCTCTGTGGCCAGTGCTCAGCTTTTGTAATGCTGGAATGTGTGTCATAATTTTTATTTGTTTTTTTGTTTTTTTTGTTTTTTGAGACAGAGTCTCACTCTTTTTGTCTGGGCTAGAGTGCCGTGGTGTCAGCCTAGCTCACAGCAACCTCAAACTCCTGAGCTCAAGCGATCCTTCTGCCTCAGCCTCCCGAGTAGCTGGGACTACAGGCATGCGCCACTGTGCCCAGCTAATCTTTTTCTATGTAGTTTTTTTTTCAGTTGTCCGATTAATTTCTTTCTATTTTTTAGTAGAGACGGGGTCTTGCTCTTGCTCAGGCTGGTCTCGAACTCCTGAGCTCAAGCAATCCGCCCGCCTCGGCCTCCCAGAGTGCTAGGATTATAGGCGTGAGCCACCACGCCCGGCCATAATTTTTAAATCATCACGTAGCTACGCTCTTCTGATTTCAAAGTCCTTTTTTTTTTTTTTTTTTCCAAGACTGTGCTGGGGCTTCAGTTGTGTCGTGTTGGTTGTGCTCTTACCTTAGCTGCTGTTGGAGGAGGTAATCTCTTGGCCTTCCTGTAGGCAGAGAAACCACAGACCCCTAGGGCAGTGAAACTCTTACTGCCTCGCAGTTCTACAGGCGAAATCCTCTTCATCTTGTTTCTTTAAACTTATAAATCTCCCGAGCCACAGATTTCAGGAAAAGTCACTTTTGTCTCCATCAGTGGACATTTGCACAACACGTTACTTTTTGTTTAATCTTTATCTTGCGTTTCCTTGTGGTTCAGGCCTTTTGGGCTTGCGGCTGGGCTCCAGGTGTCCCGGATTATAAACGCCAAGGAAGCCCAGCGACCGTGCAGGGTGCCTGCTCTCACCAAGAGCGAGAGCACTCAGCTCTGGTACAGGCTGCTGTGCACCCAGGGGATGTGACCAGGTGGCCGAGGGTGATGACTGGTGGCACTTGGCTTAGACTCTGCATATTTTGCGAGTATGAAATAACTTTAAATGGGGTCTCTGAGTGGCCACTGCATCAACTATCACCAAGTCCTTCTGAGTGTGGCTTCATTGGCAGCACGTGGTTGGGGATGAGCAGCGACCTGCAGCACTGGAAGGAGAGCCCTCGTTCACACGCTGTCTCGCCGGTGTTCCGTCATGGGCCCTCAGGCTTGGGGCCCGTCTCCAGCTCTGTGCTGGAGTTTGGTCGTGCAAGCTCCTGGTGTACCCAGAGGAGCAAACGCTCATTTGGAGGACTGAGTCCTCCCTTGATGACATTTTTTTTTTTTTTTTTTTTTTTTTGGTGACAGAGTCTTACTCTGTCGCCCCTGCTAGAGTACAGTGGCATCATAATAGCTCCCTGCAACTTCCTGGGCTCAAATGATCCTCCTGCCTCAGCCTCCCGAGTAGCTGGGACAACAGGCATGTGCCACCATACCCAGCTAATTTTTCTATTTTTTGTAGAGATGGAGTCTCGCTCTTGCTCAGGCTGGTCTCGAACTCCTGAGCTCAGGCGATCCTCCCACCTTGGCCTCCCAGAGTGGTAGGATTACAGGTGTGAGCCAGCGCACCTGGCCCCATGATGACATTTCCTAAAACCCCAAACCCAGAGTCAAGTCCGGAGGCCCCCAGCCCATGAGCCAAGCATGCTTTTTATTAATATATTTTTAAATGGTCGTAAAACAAAACAAAAGCAAAACAAGCCAAAGGGGAGCATGCAACAAAGGCCATATGTGTCCCACAAAGTTCAAAATATTTATTCTCTGGCCCTTTACAGAAAACTTCAGTCAGCAAACTGTTTTCACCCTAATTCGAAAACGTATTCCCAAGAGACGCAGATCACGAATAACATTTTGTTCTTTCGCGTTTCTTTTAGGTAGTAGATTTCTGTGCTGATACGATAACGTCTCCCCCTCCTTTGTCCCCTCTAAAGAAGTACAGCCCCTCGGACCCGGCTTTTGCCTACGCGCAGCTGACCCGCGACGAGCTGATCCAGCTGGTCCTGAAGCAGAAGGAGACCATAGGCCGGAAGGAGCTCCAGGTCCGCGAGCTGGAGGACTACATCGACAACCTGCTGGTCAGGGTCATGGAGGAGACCCCCAACATCCTCCGCGTTCCCGCCCAGGTCGGCAAAAAGGCAGGACAGATGTAAATCGCTGGCACGAAACAGAGACATTTTTGTGAGTTTGTTTCCGCCTGTTCCCGAGGTCAAGCCTATGCCCGAGACCCAGCCGGCAGGCTCTGAGTCACCGTCTCTCTCGCGCGTCGTCTGGCCCGAGTCGATTCTGCCCACTGAAGTCAGGTTAATGATGACAACGAATCTCTCAGTGTACGTTCCCACGGCTGTATTTCTAATTGCCGCTGTGCCTTTAACTGGGTTGTAAATATTTTATGCCCGCCAGAGTTGTGGTCATCGGATCTGATCCTGAGCCCGAGATTGGGGTGGCACAGGGGTATTCATGTGTTTGAACACTAGGGTTTTCTTTCTTTCTTGTTGAGACTTTTTTTCAATACACATCCTCCGGTTATTAAAGCTTTGGGTGAAAGAAAAGGACCACACAGTCGGTGCTGTGTGACACTTACCTTCTTGGCCTTTGAGTAGCTCAGGTGTACTTTTGGTTGCAGATGCTAAATTTTGATACCATGTAAACCTACCCAACTTCTCGGACTTGGGTATTGTTTTTTCTTTTCTTTTATTTTTTTTTTGATGGGAACAGAGGCATTTAGGGAAAACCTCTGGGTGTACCTTCCAGATTTTGAGCAAGCTGCCTTTTCTAAATGTGAACTTCTATTCTCGAGCCTTAAAACGTGCTCTTTAGATCCATGGGACCATTCTGCTGGAAATACGAAAGTAGAATACAGGAATTAGGAGAATTACTCCTGACTCAATAAGGGGAAGTTGGTCAAAGTCCCTCCCTTGGTGGCAACAGGGTTCCTGCTGGCTCGACTGGCCTGTTCAGTGCCTTGATGGGGGATGGGGTGATCCCAGCACTCACTGCCGGCTGGTACAGGGTGACATCAGTGGGATTCCTTTGGCCATTCTTCCCCCCCCCTCCCCTTTGCTCAGCTGGTTGCCTTGGCAGCACTTCCTGGGGAGAGACAGGGTCCACCAAGTCCTCAAGATGAGGCCCCTTCATTGTGCAGGGGACAGGGAACCGCAGTCTTGGACCACGAAGGGCTTCAGCTGTGTTCCTGTGTCTGCCCTTTGAATACCTCTGCCCCTGCCCAAAAGGAAACCCAAGTTACTTCTGGGATACTGGGGAAGTTATAGTGAGGGGCTTAATGCAGTTAATAAAATTTAAAAGCCAGTAGAAACAAGTGCCGCAGCCTTTAAACTGTTGTTTCTTTTTCCTTTTCCTTCACGAATACACTCACAGGCATTTCGCCTCCTTGTTATAAAATTGTGAAGAGCAAGAAGGTGATACTTATTTTTTCCATTGCTGTATTTTCAAAACCAGATTAATAGACATGTACTTTTTCAACTAGCGTACCTTGACCCCTTCTTAACTAAAAGCACCAGTTCAGATTCTTTGGGTAAATTCACTGTTATTCACCTAATATTGGAACTGGAATATTTCTGTATTGCTCATTTCTCCTCCTGGTTGCTACAGAATCTTAGCAAATCTTGTGAGCTCTCCTAGGGGAAGAATATCCCAGGCCCATGGTGCGGGCAGGGGTTGAGATGATGGCAGTTATTGAATTAGGACTGTCTTCTGTGCATGTCCTTGTCATACCAAGGGTAAGAGGCAAGATTATTGGCAGCAGAATCCCTTCTCAGGATTCTGTCTGCTGCAGCATTGGTCACGTTGGAGCACTTTAATCTGAAGGATGATACTGTAACCTGATTTATCTAATTAGCTTTTAATTATCTACAGCTATTTAATTTAATTTAACTCTTCCTATAGTACTGGGGACCACTGTAAACTTCTCAGATTACTTGTATTTTTGTAGCGCTATGGAATTTATTTACGTACTTATAAAGAAAAGTGTATATTCACTTGAATTCTGGAAACGCACACGCGTGTATTTGTTCCGCGTTATTTTTTACTTGACATAAATGCATTTTTACTGTGACAGCCCACGTGCGCTGGGGGCAGGTGTGCGCCGAGTGGTCTCTCGTCCTTTGGAGAGCTGGCACGGAGACCTGCGCTGTTCGTGAGCATGGTTGGTTCGGAGATACCTGCTGCCGGGACCTGGGGTATGGAACTCAGTGTGTGGGAGGGACCGCCGGGTGGAGCAGTGAATTCCTGTGCTCTGAAATGCCACTTGGAAACTCCGGAGAATGAAGGACAATTGACTTCAAGGGTGTGTCTGGCTTCTGCCACTGCTGGAAAAAAATTCAGTTTGTAGCATTCCTGCACCTCACAAGGCAGATAACCTGGAGGGCGTTCAGTGAATACCTGTTGTCCTTCAGGACTCAGCTTTGCGGGATGGTTGTCTAGAAGCTTCAGCTGCTCTGAGCCACTAGCGGAAGGTGGTGAATCGGCGCACTGGGGGTGTCAGAGGGCACACATGGACACCTGGGGAGAGCGGGGATCCGCCTCCCGCTGCTGCAGAGGCTAGCCGAACTCATGGCCCGGGGAGGCGCTGTGCTCTGGAGAAGTCGGGGCAGTTCTTTTCTTGGCCTTGCCTGGCTGCCTCCAGAAAGAGCCGTCAGGACTTGGCGGGGATCGTCAGGTTAAATACCAGTGAATTTCAGCTGGAGGTCAGCTTGCTGAAAACACGCCAGTCCTCTGTCCTGTTTTTTCACATCATCTTCTTCCTTGGACCGTGGCTGGTGTCCTGCCCTAACCGTTTTTTTTTTTGCGACAGTCTCACTCTGTTGCTCAGGCTTGAGTGCCGTGGCGTCAGCCCAGCTCACAGCAACCTCAAACTCCTGGGCTTAAGCAATCCTCCTGCCTCAACCTCCTGAGTAGCTGGGACTACAGGCATGCACCACCATGCCCGGCTAATTTTTTCTATATATTTTTAGGTGTCCAGCTAATTTCTTTCTATTTTTTTTTTTAGTAGAGATGGGGTTTCGCTCTTGCTCAGGCTGGTCTTGAACTCCTCAGCTCAAATGACCCACCTCCCTCGGCCTCCCAGAGTGCTAGGATTACAGGCGTGAGCCACCGTGCCCTCGCCTTTTATTCCAGCATGTTCACCTCATCAAGGTAGCCGAGTGGAGGAAGAGGGAGTCTGCCCCTTGCCATGCTGAAGGTCTGTGGACCCTGAGTGGCAAGGGGGGTGTGCCATGCCTGCAGGAATGAGATACTGGTGTGTGCTTTCTGGCTTTGCCAAGGGTGGGAACTCAAGGCCAGAGGGGGATGGAAGGCCCATGACACTTAGCCACACACTGTAGAGAGGCAATTTGATGTTAAAGGACACACCATCTTCCCTCCCTGGGTCCTTTCTCCCAATCAACCTTTTTTCTTTTTTTAGAGTGACTAATCAGTGATCTATCAGGGCTGAAAAGTTAATTGCCTTAGATGGAGAACTTAATTCCTAGTGTCCACACCAGCCTCCCCTCCATGGCCTCTCTATACCTACTGTGTGAGCTACAAACCGACGTCCCCTCCCGCCAATGGAAGGATCACCCAGCGTTTCTGGATTATAGAATTAGGATTTCCTGCTTTGTGACTTTGGGAATTTTGAATTTCTTTGGTTTTTGTTTTTAAGAAATAACCTAAAATTTCCTACAACACTAAATAAAATGGTACTACCTTTCAAAGATTTGTGTCGGTGGTTTAGTATGAATGCAGATTTTTCCCGTTTTCCTGGAAAACCTCTTGGGTGGGGGTGGTGACCAGCGTTTCTCATCCCATGAGGGATGAGAAAGGGAATCCCAAGGCCCTTTTCCTGCAGAGGACGGGACATCTCAGATCCCTTCCTTAGGACACACCCTTCATCTCGGCCTGAGGGGTCTGGCAGTTACCAGGTAAATAAACATAGTTGGAATGTTCTGCCACCAGCGCCGCAAGCTGCCGCCTTGTCCTTTGCAGCAGGTGCCTTTGACCGAGCGTGTGAACAGGGGTCCTTCATCTCCCCACCCTCCCACCACAGGGTTCCCCAAGAGTAAAGTCTTTGCTTCGAGGGCAGGAGTGGAATTCAGACTGGGTTCAGAACTGGTCCTCAGTTCAGTCAACTTAGTCGATCCGTTTCTGAATAGAGGCGGTTAGGGCTGCACAGGGTCTCCTTCGGAGCTCATCTCGCCACCGCCCTGAGCCCAGAGGTCCGCCTGCCTCACAGGCGTGTCCGTGGTCCATGCTCCAGCGTCCCAGACCTGTTGGAATGAAGGAGATGCTTTCGCACTCTCAGAGATAAAAGCCACGTGTGGACAGACGGAGGCAGATGGTGCCTGTGAGGCTCCTGGGTCGGGGCTGGGGGTCTGCCCTGAAGGCCTCCCTGGTTTTGGTGGAGGGGCCTGGTTACCCTAACTGGACATCAGTGGTGGGACCATCTATAAAGGGATATGAAAACAGCTTCTCTTAATAAAACGCATAGCCTTCCAGGGTTGATTTTAAAAAAATGCCCTCTAAAAGGAGGGTCTCCAAGGAAGTAAAGTTTAGTTACACAAATGACCCCAACTTTTCTTTGCAGTTTATTTCTCTTGCTTTTGGAGTTCTCTCAGTTTGGTTCCTGCTGCTGCCACCAAACCCAGCCCACAGGGCAGGCTGTTGTATTTTCAAAACTCCAGCCTAAGGAGAGATGCACCCTCTCTCTTTTCTTAGCCCAGTTGCTGATAATGGAAAGCTTTTTTAAAACTGCCAAGAAAATAAGGGAAATAATTATAGAACATAAGAACAGCATAGAAAGTAAACTGTCCCCAATCCAGATTTCTGAGTCACAGTCAAGCCCCAAAGGCCCAGGGGCTTGGTAGGCACCTGCCCGCTCAGCCAGGTGGCTTCAGGTTCTCCCCAGCTGATCCGAGGTCCCGCGTGTTCTGCTCTGGAGGAGCAGTAGACGCTGTTCCCTCCACCGCTCCCTTGTCCTCTCAGTCTGTAGATTTTTCTAAGTAATATAACTTGTTTGTTCTTGGAAAAGAAACAAAAATCACAATTTCCCCGCTACCAAGAGGACCACTGTTATTTTGACTTGTCCTGGGAATTTCCCCCTCACGTGAATAGACACATTTTAAATACACACGGCCCACGCTGCTTCGAACATACCTCTTTAGAGTCTGCGACTATCTGTGTTCTGCAACAAGAACTGATGGTGATTGCCAGGGAGAATCTACCCTGCTAATAGCCCCCCGCTACACAAGAGCTGTGGGGGCTCCAAAGATGATCTAGGTCTCCTCGGTCCCAGGTTACAATCCCAGCACCTCTGGACCAGAGTGAGGACTTGCTGAGGGAGCACCCTGCTTTTCCCCCACCCATGGAAAACGGCCACTTACGAGGCGTCATTACCATTCTTGAACCAAGGCTGAAGGGTTAGCGGCACAGCCTCCCTTAGCCCCGAGCCCAGGCTCTCAACAGAGGGATCCCGTCCCCTGGGCTTCTCTTCAGGTGGCATCATTTGGGCCCCTCAGTCTTCCCCTCCTGAGAAGTCACAAGCTAACCCTTCTGATTCAAAACTGGCTTCCTGGAGCCCTGTGGGGCCAGCATTTCCCAAAGGCAAAAACTCTTGTAAGGGACGATGTCTTCACCTAGCCTTGGCTTATTTTATAGAGAAGCCTGTACCCTGAGTCCTAGAAAGTTGCCTTGGTGACACTGACATGGCTCTCACATAGTCGAGAAGAAGCCACCTGTCCTTTGTGTGTCGACCGCTCACTGCTAAACCTTGGCTGCGAAAGCAAGGCCCACTTACGGAGTTCCTGCTGTTTGCTAAGTGCTGAGATCATTCTAATAATTCTCATCAAGGTAGATACGTCCCCATTACACAGGTGAGCAAAGTGAAGCTTAAAGAAGCATGAGGACTTTAGTTTGTCTAAGGTGACACCGTGAGTAGTTAAGAAAGGACTTGCCAGGGCCCACCCTGCCCTCCCCCCACCCATGGAAAGCGATGTTGGAACCTGTCTGACTCGGAGGTCTAGAACAAGGGTCAGCATACTACGACCTGCCTCCCGTTTTTGTACAGCCTTCAAGCCAGGAATCATTTTTACTTTTGTTTTCTTTTTTTTTTGAGATATAAGATGTCACTCAGTCACCCTGGCTAGAGTGCCATGGTGTTAACCTAGCTCACAGCAGCCTCAATCTCCTGGGCTCAAGCGATCCTCCTGCCTCAGCCTCCCGAGTAGCTGGGACTACAGGCGTGCGCCACCACGCCTGGCTAATTTTTCTATTTTTAGTACAGACAGGGTCTTTCTCTTGCTCAGGCTGGTTTTGAACTCCTGACCTCGAGGGATCCTCCTGCCTCGGCATCCCGGAGTGCTGGATTACAGGCGTGAGCCACCACACCCAGCCAATTTTTACATTTTTTTAAAATTCTTGAAAAAAAATCGAAATAATGGTATTTCACGACACATAAACATTACATGAAATTCAAATTCAGTGTCCGCCAGATCAAGCTTTATTGGACTACAGCCATATCCCTTTGTTTATGTAACTGTCTTTGGCTGTTTTCACATTACAACAGCAGATTTGAGTAGTTGCAACAGTCCTTATCATTCGTGAAACCCAAAATATTTGCTATCTGGCCTTTCACAGGAAAGCTGGGCAACCCATAGTCTAGGATCGCTTTGGGGGCCAAGGAGATAATGTCGTATGAGTCACTGGGGTCGTGGATGATTGGAGCAGGAGGGAAAATGGAGACCATATAACTCAATGCCCCCTTAGGACTTTCCATAAGGCCACATAAACCGCAGTCTCCCAGGTGAGGTGACGCATTCGGCTCTGAGCCTATTCAGTGAACATGGCCTGTGGCCACCTTCTCAGAGTGATCAGATGCCTTTGTTCCTAGGACTTCAAGAAATTGACGGTACTGATCCTCAGCCCAGGAGAGGGGACGTGTGCGGGGGACAGAATCAACAGTGCAGGAGGGGAACTGGGCAGGAGTGAGGAAAGCTGCCCGCACAAGAATTCGCTGCGCCCGTCTCACCCGGGAGCGCTGGGGAAGGATGAGTGTCCGCTGAAGGGCTGAGGTGGTGACAGGAAGTCTGGCCAGAAAGGCTCCAAGGCCTGAGGCAGCTGCCAGGCCCCGGTGACCATGAGAGCGTGCTCAGGGCTCAGGGAAGCTGGGTCAGGGTCACAAAGTTTCAGGCAGCTGAGCTGGGAGGAGCCCAGGGCTGAGGCAGGTGCCAGGCCTGGGAGCAGCCGCCTCTCACTGGTCACTTGCTCTAGACTGGCGTGAGCCTCCCTCCGAGGGATGCGATCTGTTTGGTGTCTCTGACGGGCCCCCCTGGGACAGGTCTTCACAGGAGTGGGACAGCTGTTTGCTCAGGGCCAGTCCTCACTGCAGCAGGGGCTGCTGGGGACACTGGGACGGGGAAAGCAGGTGGTTCCCACAGAGACTCACAGCACAGGGAAAGGCGGACAGCTAAGCAGAGCGTGCACACGCCCTTCAGCGGCCAGGCCCTCCTCCGCCTCGGGGCCTTCCTCTAGCCTCCCCTCTAGAAAGAACCCTGGCCTCGATGGCCCAGTTACACCGGGGCCACACCTGGGCCTCCCCTCTGCTCTGAACAAGCCCTCTCTGGGCCCTCTGTTAAAAAGACAATCACCACCATGAATGACAACACCTAGAAGGGTTTGTAGCAGCAGAGAGGGCGCCGAGGACGATGTGTCTGTCCCGATTTCCTGGAGCAAGGCAAATCCATTTCCCAAACAATTCGATCGCCTCCTGAGAAAGTGGAGAG
>RJWJ010047051.1:0-11121 GCA_004363605.1 Indri indri
CACCGACCCCCTGGCCGACCCCGCCCAGCAGCCCGGCTCCCCCGCAGGCAGCTGTCTCCCTCCTGCCCCAACTCCTTGCAAAGGACAGACCAGGGCGGCAGAGGCGTCTCACTTCACGTAGGGACAGAAACCTGTCTCAAAACAGCTTAAGCCAAAAGGGACTGTTTGGTTCCCTCCCCTGGGGAGGCAGAGGTGGAGCAGGGCTGGAAGCAGGGCTCCACCAGGCTGTCCTCCGTCGCGCTGCCCCTTCTCTCCCCCTCAGCCCTGCGTTCCGCCCTGCGGATTGGCACTGCCCGTCACTTCTCTCTGTGTGAAGTGTGAGTCCATGGAGAGCCAGAGAGGACCCACTGAGGCCTTCCAGGCTCCTCCCTGGAGTCTGGGGCTTCCGAGGGTCTGGTTCCAGTCCTTACCCTGGCGAGGCTGCACCCTGTTCTTGACTTTCTAAAGCCTCTGTGTGTGTATTGGATAAAGCCTCCTTCCGTGCTTGAGCACAGGCACGCTGCCCACTTCGTTGCAAGGCAGAGTCTGGACCCCCCAGGGCAGAGCCGGCCTCCCTCCCAGGCCTCCCTGCCTGCCCAGGAGGTGCAGTTGGAGCACCAAGGAGGAGACGAGGACAAGTGACTCAATGTCCAGCTCTGTGGCCCCTCCTCCCTCCCTCTGTGAGTCAGAGGACTCTGTGAGCTTTGTTCTCCTCTGACCCTGTGCCTGGACCAGGTCCTGGGAAGAGGTCCCAGGATCCTGCGGGGAGCTGCTGCAGTGGGCAAGGAAGTTAGAGTAATGTGCAGCTGTGGCAGCTTGTCCAGGCTCAGATGTTTCTAGTAAACAGAGTTATCACACCCTCCCCTGGGTATCTGCAGACCCTGCTTTGAGCAGGGGGCTGAGAAGTCAGAAAAAATGACAGGGCTGCTTAAACCCAGCCCCTAGGTTTAAGCAAACAGGACCTGTCTGAGGGCTGGGCAGTCCTGACATAGGTCAGCCTGCAAGGACCCAGCTGCAGCTAGGAGGCTGACACCAGAACACTGGGTGCAAACCGAGGGGCAGTGTCATCAAATACTGCAACAATTGAGGCTGAGACACCTGCTCTTTGGCCCCTCAAGACCCCCGCAGTCAAGATGAGCACATCAGGATTCTGCTCCCCACTTTCCGGTGAAGACCTGGCAGCTGCCTTCCAGTTTTGTCACCTACACAGTGCAGCAGGTCCCTGCTCCAAGGAGGTGCTCCTTGCGGCAGACTCCCATTTTGGATCAGGAAATCTCTGGCATTGCTCCAACTGGAGGCACTGGAGTCACTGGGACCACACCAGAAAACACGTGGAGAGGAAAAGTCCGTGGGAGGGGCCTGGGGGAAGCCTGGTCCCCCTGTGGTCAAGGGAGCCTTTAGTCTCCCCCCTTTTGAAGTTCCAGGCTGGGGCCGCGTGAGCGCCTGGCACCCAGCAGCTTTACCCTGCGCATGTCAGGTGGGAGAGAGGAAAGGCTCCGAGTTTGCAGGTTTCCTGGCTGGGCTGTGAGTGGTGAGGCCCAACCAAGCAAGGTGGGGCTGGAAAGGTAATGGGATCCCCTGGTATCAAGAGGAAGGAAATTTCGTTCTCCACATTTCCTCTTAGGAAGAGCACTGGATTCTTTTGGAAGAAATACTTAGGTCCTTTGGGGTGAGCTGGGAGAGGAGCAGAGTGAGGTCTCGGGATTGCCTTCCGAGGAGGCACCAAGGCCCTTTTGCTTCTGAGCGCTGCGGTGGGTGAAGGTCGTGTGGTTGGGGGGCGGGAGGGGTGCTGGGGCTGGCCTGGAGTGTCCTGGAATAGAAGGGGATTTGGAGTTGGGGAGAAGGGAGTCAGCAAGGAGGGGTGCTGCTCGGGGAAGGGATGAAGGTGCTGGCTCCATCAGCGGGGGACTTGGGGACCAGAAACGTCTAACAGAGGCAGGTTGTTTATTGTGGAATATGCGATATTATGCTTCCATCTCCCATCTCCTCTTTTTCCATAGTCATAAAACCAGCCATTTTTAGCGAGACACATACCACTAGGTGATTCAACTCAGGCCAAATGAAGGCAGGAATGGTGTTTCTGGAAAGTGTTCATCAAGGGTAGGGTCGTGTCCTTTTAGCATTCTTCTTCCTGTCTCCTTCCGGGTGGCTGGAATGCACATGTGCTGTTAGAGGCCCAGGGACCATGTTGGACCATGGGGTGACCTTCGGAAAGGAACCCACGTGAGGCAGCTGCATTAGACTGCTGCGGCTCCCAAAACAAGTTACCACCAACTGGGTGGCTGAAAACAACAGGAATTTATCCTCTCATAGTGCAGCCCAGAAGTCCGAAATCCAGATGGCGGCAGGGCTGGTTCCTTCTGGAGGCTCCGAGGGAGAGTCTGCTCCAGGCCTCCCTCTAGCCTCTGGTGGCTGCCAGCAGCCCGGGTATTCTTTGTAGCTGCATCACCCCACTCACTGCCTCTGTCATCATGATCTTCCCTGTGACTGTGACTCTCTGTGTCCCCTCCTCTTCTTACAAGGACATCATTGGATTTAAGGCCTACCCTACTCCAGTATGACCTCATCTTAACTAGTTACATCCACAAGGATCCTGTTTCCAGATAAGGTCACATTCTGCGCTCTGGATGGAAATGTGTTCTGGGGGCCACCATTCGGCCCAGTGCAGGAGCACAGGATAGAGGGAGCGTGGGTCCCTGACACTGAGGTGCACAGGCCACTAACATAGCCACCTGCAGGGCCATCTATGCATTCCTCTGCAGGGGGAGTCTTGGGTGGGGACACTTGAAGGGCAGCTGAGTTCTCTTTCTAGATGGGCACAGAGTGAGAAACAGAGAGAGGGTGCCTGGGCGCTGGAGCCGGAGGAGGACGGGCAGCTGCCCCACCCAGACCAGCCGAGCACTCGGATCTGGGAGATGTGGGTGGGGGAGTCGAGCACTCAGTGGGCGGGTCCTAAGGGTGGAGGTTGGAGAGGGAGCCTGGGACCTGGGAGTGGCTCAAGGACAGTGACAGTGGTGACAATGCTGGGGTCTCTTAGCTCTGTCTCTGCTGCCTCCCCCAACGCACATGGCCCCACGATGCTCTCTGACCGTCTCCTTGCACAGCCTGACCACTGCACTTGACCTGGAGCAGGTACCAGACCATCGTCCTGGGCCGGTCCTACTCCTGAGGGAGGGATGGAACTGGCAGCCTGACCCTACTGTCCTGAGGTCAAGGCAGGTGGTCCCAGAGGCAGTCCAGCAAGGACACACAGATCCCTGTCTCTCTGGTGGCCATGGGGCCAGGCTCAGGGCAGCATCCTCTGGGGGACCCAGCAGGGGACAGAGAGAGAAGGTGGCCCGGCTGACCGCTGGGACCCAGGCTTGCTTTGACACAGCCTGGACCTGGGCTTCCACACATAGCAGGGCTGGGCAGGAAGGCACAGGATGACCTGGATGTCACCACCCTGCCCTGTGCCTCCATTTCCCCTTCAGCCTGCCTGAAAATGTCCGTCCCTAGAGGAACAACCAAAATGCTGGGAACTAAACATTTTTGGTTCCAAAAACAATTGTGGAAGGAAAGGCAGGGCCCGCTTTTCCCAGCTCTCTCCCTGGAACCAGCCTGGAAGTGCAGAAGGGGGGCTGAGGACTGGAGAGCGGCCCTCACCCTCCAGGAAGGCGGGGGCACTGGTCTACCCACTGCTGTATCCGGGAGTCCCCGGGGACAGGTGTAGCCTCTAGGTATTGGTCTGGAGCCCAAAGCGCCTTGCACCTAAGCTGTCTGGGCCTTCGGATGGCCAGGTCTCAGGCCAGGCCGGCTGTGGCCTCGCAACCACCCAGGCAGGCCTTTCACCATCTCCACCAGAGGCACCAAACCCAGAACATGGGTCTGGGGAAGGAGCCAAAACAGGGGACAGATTTCCCTTCCCACCCCCCAGAGTGGCCCTGATCTGTCCTGACTCATATTTTCTAAACCATCTGTCCCATGGAAATGTGAGTCTGCCCGTCTAGACGGAAGTAACAGGGTTGTGGACAGGCGATTTTCTCACTTACACTTGAAAGTCTGCCTCGCCTAGGATGGGGCCTGGGCCTGCCTCCAACTGGGGGCTCCCCAGGGCAGGGGGTACAGTGGAGCCCAAACCCTGGGTGGGGGGCCCTCTCCTGGGAGGCTGCTCAGCCCCCAGCCCCCCACAGCCTTCTGCCTGCTCTGCTCCGGGAGGCCGTGCCGCCCGCCGGCGGGAGCACATGCATTTTCTGTGCCTGCTGGGCCCTCACACGGCCTTGTAGGGTAGAGGCCGAGAAGCGGCGGCAGAGGCCAGGCCGGGGCCAGGCTGTGGGGAAGAGCCTCGGTGGGCTCCCCGTTGGGAATGCCTGGCTGGCCTGGGCAGTGAGTCCCCACCCCCCGACTATCGCCCCCCCTTAATAACAGGCTTCATAATATCCTCTTTCCTATCCTAAAATGAAATTCCCAGGTATTTATCCACGTGATTTTTAAATGATCATTATAATGCCCTGCAAAGAAAGAAGAAATAAAAGGAAAGCAATTTATTTCAAAAAATATGTGCGCATCCACGTATAAGTGCTTAGGCCAACTATACGGGAGGCATGAAAGGAGGTCTGATGCGGTGGCCGGCCCCGGGCAGAGCCGGGGCGCAGGCTGGCACAGGCGTGCAGTGGCGGCGGCGCCTCAGCACTTGCGGTGTGGCCATCTTTGATGTGAGTGTTCCAGGTGATGAACAGTCCTTGGTAAAGTTCTGAGCAAACCCCAGGTCGGTCTTACCCCACCCACCACCGCAGGACTCCAGCCTGGCCGGCTCTCTCCAGGAACACTGGCTGGCTCCGCCGTCGGGGAGGAAACCACAGATGCCCCGTCCACATCCCAGGGCCATTCGGACCACGTCGCTGGGCTAGCTAAAGGGAAGCCATTCTGCTGCTAGCACGCTTTTGGCTTGTTCTGTCTGAAAAGTTTAGAATGAACCTGCTGCTTGCTTACACAGCTGTTAGGCACAAGATTAGAAAATCGCCTTGAGGGAAAAAAAAAATGACGAGTCTGGAACAGGCCAACCTGAGGCTGCCGATGATAAGATCCACCTGAGTACCTATTGTTCACTGACCTGTTGTTTGCTGATAACCATTGACCAAGTCCTGGTGACTTGCACGAAGCCTGCTTTCTGCTGTACCCGCTCTGCCCTTCCCTTTATAGGTGGCTCCATGAGCAGAGAGAGAGGATGGTCTTGGAGCCCATGGTCCCCCATCTCAGGCTCGGCACGTGAATACACCAGCTTCCTTTCTCGGCACTTGCCTCTCACCTGCATTGGGTAACACTGGGGCAGTAACGCCCCCCACAAAACCACTGCTCCAGGCTGTGGGAGTGGGAGGACATGGAAATGAATCGATCCAAGTCCAGCCCTAGGAGCTAACAACCCGGGTGTGGGAAGAGTCGGGCCAAACAGAGGTACCTACGTCCACTGCGGCCACTCAGTGTGGAGAAGGCTCCAGCGAGTCTCTGTCCTCTCTACCCCACATCGTTATCATAGTGACCGAGTTGTGTTAATTTGGCAGAAAACTCCTCTCAAATCCATGTCTTCTCTTGATCATTTCTGCCTCCTCCTTAGCTCAATCCTCACCTCTCCAGTGGACAACCACCGTGGTGTCCTCCACCTGGCTCACCTCTTTCATGCCCCCTGCCCCATTCGGTCGCCCCATCTTTCCCCTAGTAACCCCCCACCCACCTCCGTCCACGTTAGTCTGCTTGGACTGCCACAACAGAACACCGCAGACCCACACGCTGCGTGGCCTAAACAACAGATATTTCTCGTTTCACAGTTCTGGAGGCTGGATGTGCAAGATCAAGGTGCCGGCAGGTTTGGTTTCTCCTGAGGCCTCTGTTCTGCGGAAGGGCTGTATACGCAAAGCAACCCCCAAATACTCAAGGAGTCGAGAAACTAAAGAAGGAGGCAGACGAACCCAGTTTGTAAATACAGGATGATTTATTAGGGGGACTTACGGACAGAAGCGTGGTCTTGGGTAGCCACAAGACGGGTAGATCTCGGCACTGTGACCCCCCAGGCCCAGGGCTTACCTGGTTGAAAAAGTCTCCGTGCTCTGGCAGGAATGTGCAGGTGGCTGAGCGAACGCTGCTGGTGTCACAGTGCACCACCATCAAGGGTGGTTTGGGAGGAAGGGTGAAGCTTAGAGTGAATAGGTTTCCTGCATAAAGAGTAGCACATCAACCAGACACTGTAGGTATTCCTGGACTTGGGGTTAGTCAGGTGGATTAGCATTTAAAACTGAAGTCACTCTTGTCCCCACAGCCTCTCTCCTTGACTTGCAGGTGGCTACCTTCTTACTGTGTCCTCATGTAGTTGTCCCTTGGTCTCTGTGTTGGCTGTGTCCTAATCTCCTCTTCTTAAGGACACCAAGAAGATTGGATTATGTTCCACACGGATGGCCTCATTTTTTAAATGTTAATTACCTCTTTAAAGGCCCTACTTCCAAATACAGTCACATTCTGAAGGTACCGGGGGTTAGGGCATCAGCTTCAACACATGGATTTTGTGGGAACACAATTCAGCCCACACCACCCCCCCCCCAAGGCTCCTCTTGAAGTGCTCTTTTCGGATCAAGTGCCAGAAATTCAACTCCAAGTAGCTTGTGTTTTGTTAAGCAAAGAAGAGAAGCTGTTGCCCGTGGAACTTCACCGTCTGGAGGTAGAGGCACAGCTGGACTCAGGGCTCGAATGGTCCCATTTGGGTCGTCCTCTTAGCTCAGCTTCCTCTGGGTTGGAGCCCTATTCGGGTTCCAGATGGTAGAAGGAGCAGCTTTAAGCTACGTCAGCAGTGGAAGAAAGAGAATGGCTCCCAACAGCTGGAGCAGATGTCCCAGAGCTGGGTCTTGTTAGCTCTGATTGGCCTGGCATGGTTGTATGCTCTTCCCTGAACCAATCACTATCACTTGGTGGATGAAATGTGCCCAGACTGGTATCTGGGCTGAGCTACGAGGTGGCTGGTTCCCTTAAGAAGAACTGAAGGTTCAGATACCAGTTACCAGAAGGAAGGCCAATGGTTGCTGGGCTGCAAACATTGTAGAAGTTTACTATTGAATACGTGAATGAATGAATGAATGAATGAGGCTCTTCGATCATCTCTAATGTGGTACTAAAGTATGAGCTAAGTCCAGTCTGCAGAGTGAACGCCCCGCACTTAGGTTTGGTCAGTTGGCTTTGCCGTCCCGTGCAATCCTCCTGGAAACCTTTATCCTTGTCAGTGACGGCTCCTCTGCCAGACGGGACTTTGTCTTCAACCAGGGGCTTGAGAATGTTGAGGGACTGAGCACAGATTATGTGTCCCTGTTCAGGGCCGGATTAAGACATTTAACAACTAAGCACTAAAAAGGTTATGGTGCCTCCTACTCACCTCCCTTCTTATCCCCATTAAAAATAACGATATCTGTAAGCCACAAAACAAATGTAAGAAAGTCTAGCAACTTGTTCCTTTCTCCCATGAAGATTATTTCATTTGCAAATATTGATCAAATTCTTTTAAGAAAAATGAAATTATTTTTTCCTGGGCTTCTGGTATGCTGGCTTTAGCATGTGCTTTGCCTTCATGCATGAAATCCAGCCCTGCTGTCCTTGCTTGACCCTTGAGCGTGGCCCTCTTGCCTTCCCCCTGCTGCTGGCTGAGGTGTTTCTGGAGTGACCGAACAGAGCTCCCCTTGGAGCACTGAAGAGAGGAGAGGCTGAGGCACCTGTGTCCAGGCCACCATGGGGTGGGCCTGAGGCCTGGAGGTTCCAGGGTGAGGACTGATTCCATGGCAGCCACTCACAGGCCCTGTTTGCTTGGGCCATTCGGTGTGTATCCATCTTCCTGCGTTGCCGCATGCTGCAAGGCAAGTCTCAGGCTGGGGCGCTTCCCAGGAGAACTGGTGCAATGTGGCTGCCCAGCCCCATGGCATGCCAAGCACAGCGCTCCAGGAAAGAGAGCAAGAATCATCTCAAAAAATGGGCTGCTGCTAGAATTATACAACCCAGAGTCCTTTTTGTGTGGAACCATGTGTTCCACAGAGAGGACTGCCAACAGGCCACGCAGGACAGCACTCCCACTGGCTGCCTCTTGGTCCATCCATTTCGTTTCTGGGGACTCTCCTTCGGGAAGTACAATCTATCTCTGGGGACGTCCATGCTCTGTCTGAAATGAGGTCCTGCAGTGCCCCTTGGAGACATCTATCTCTCAGGGAGGGCTTTGCTGATGTCTGCTCTCATCCGTGCTGTGGAGGGGTCCCGTGGCCCTTCGTATTCCTGTATCCACGGTCCGCCTCGATGGCGAGGGGACTCAGGTCTTGTGGAAGCAGCTTAGCACAGGACAGTGTTTCTCAGTGTGGTGGTCTCAGGACCATGTGTCGCAGAAGCATCTGAGTGCCTATTAAACGTGCTGCACTCCTTAGTTGGGCTCCAAAGCTGTTGACTCACTGCCACAGTGGTGAAGAAATAAGCAAACCAAAAAGAAACAGGTTTTGTAGTTAGACCTGGGTTTGAAGTCCAGTCCCGTAATTTGCTATGTACCCTTAATGTCTCTAAGCCTCACTTTCTTTATCTGTACTATTTATCTCACCATAGAGTTGTGAAGTTTAAAGACAGTCATGTGAGTAAAGTGCTGAACACAGTGCCGAGCACACAGCAGTTAAATACATTTTTTTTTTCCAAATATACAGTTAAATACATTTTTGCCACTGTCATCCACCCATCTGTCAATCCAGTGACTATTTACTGAGTGTCTACAATGAGGCCTAGGAATACAGCAGTCATCAAAAACAAACTCCCTGGGCTGGGCAAAGTTGCACGCCGTAATGCTAGCAGTCTGGGAGGCTGAGGTGGGAGGATCATTTGAGGCCAGGAGTTTGAGTTTGAGAACAGTCTTAGCAACATAGCGAGACCCCATTTCTACAAAAATAGAAATATTAGCTGAGTGTAGTAGTGTGTGCCTGTAGTCCCAGCTACTCAGGAGGCTGAGGCAGGAGGATCACTTGAGCCCAGGAGTTTGATACCAATAGGCCCTTCTCTACAAAAATGTTTTTAAAATTAGCTGGGAATGGTAGTGTATGCCTGTAGTCCCAGCTACTCGGGAGGCTGAGGCAGGAAGATGGCTTGGGCCCAGGAGTTTGAGGTTGCAGTGAGCTGTGATGTTGCCACTGCACTCCAGCTCATGCAACAGAGTAAGACCTTATTTCTAAAAACAGACAAAAAAACTCCTTGTCCTCCTGAAGTTGATGTGATAATCGGGGAAGACAGACAATAAACAAACAAACACATAATATGCCAGGCGGTCGTAAGTGCCATGCAGAAAAATCAATCAGGCTCAAGGGCATCAGCAGACTCCTCAAAGCTAAAGCAATTACTTAATCTGAAGGCATCATGTATCAAACATGACAGGGACTTTGGGGGATACTCAGGGGCTTGCCCTTAAGGATCTTATTCATAGACAGGCTGGGAAACAAAAATTGTATTCACACAGGAAACCAAAGAACAACTAATTGCCTTGCAAACGATGTGTCATACACGCCTGAGAGCTGCTTAGAGGAGAGATTACTGGGGACTGACAGTGAGGCGTAAGTGAATTCCCCCGGAAGCTTCTAACCCAAAAAGAAAGAGAAGAATTTGCTTAGGGACTCACCCCTGACCCTTATTTTAGAGATACTAGTTCATAGTTAGCATAAGCAAAAAGCTTGTAATCTCTGAAATATCTGGGACATGAATCAGAGCTTCTGAGAGAAGATGATGGCACAAGAGTCAGTGGCTGCTCAGACCAGGTCATGGGAATATGACTTGAGGGAAACTCTTGATCTCTGTCCAACTCTTTGCCAAGTTCCAGCTCTGTGTAATGCCTAAGATCTATAACGGTAATTATCTCCCGGATACAATTTTATTATAAATAACTCACTGATTTGGAAAACATTGAGTGCACGTAGCAAAGGAACTGCCCAGCCCCCAGCAAAGGGATGGGAAACGCACATCACCAGTGGGCTGCATCAGAGGCGGAGGGTCGCTGGCCGCAGCGCCTGTGTTGCCAGCCCCTTCCCGAACAGGCGCACTGACTCAGGAGGACGGAGGAAGATGCAAACTTGGAGCAGAGTTTGGACATGGATATTTGTGGGTCTGCCGATCTTTGGATCAAACGATCCTAGAAAATTAAGAGGCCAGAAACCAGAGGCTTAATGGAAATATGAACTGGAAACACAACTGTAAAAACGGTTTTTGATGTTGAATAAGTCACTTTAGTCTGAGCGTCCTCACCTTTACAATGAGGGGTTAGGCCAAATGGGATGAGGCTGCACCATTCGGATTTAACCTAAAATTTAGCGAATGCCTACTTAAGTGCTGGGAGGGTCCTTTAGCATAGATTATCTCTAGGTAACAGCATCTACCTCTTAGGGTGGTTGTTGAGAAATGAGTAACGATACATGTGATTCTTACCACGGTGTCTAGCACATAGCAAGTATGACCATAACCATTATTTAATCCCTGTAACAACCTCGAAGTGAACATTATTTCCTTTGTACAAATGAGGACATCACTAAGGGGCAAGATCAGGATTTGAACCTAAGTCTGAGGCCATTTGCATGATCTTCCTGTTATGTGGTTTGGCTTGGAAGGGCCCCTACGGCTTTAACTGTCAAGAATGAGAGGGTGGAAAAAAATTTTGAACCCTAGAAACAGCAAAATGCACTTGCTAAGGAAGTGGAAGTGTTGCGTCATTTATAATGCATGTAAGAATGTTGGGGAGTTGTCTGGGACAAAGCCACGAAATCTTTGCCCAAGCTCATTTCTTACCATCCATCATCTCATGCCTGTTAGATCCCCGAGAGGCCATCTTGCCTGTGCATATAGAGAAAGGCCAGGGTTCTTCAAGAGCAAAATCAACTGAAAAATAGTCCTTAGCGGGAGCAGTCACTGCATGGGGAGAGTGAGAAGACATTTAGGCCCTTGGGGAAGGCAGCTCTGAGACAGATGAAATCACCTTCTTGGGTGCTCATGGACTCTGTCTCAAATTGTTTTGTTAATACTCAGTTGTGGCTCCCAGTTACCATTCTCAAGAATAGTCAGTCAATGAATACGTGATCGTACACTATGTGCTAGGGTTTATGATGATGAGCAAGACAGATGTAG
>RJWJ010047052.1:0-11125 GCA_004363605.1 Indri indri
AGAAAAAGACATTGTTATCAACAATGAGCTCCATGCGCATTATTGCCCCTGAAGACTTTGCAGTGGGAGGTGGAAGAAAGTGATGTTGATGATCCTGACCCTGAGGGGGCATAGGCTAATGTGTGTGTTGGTGTCTTAGCTTTTAACAAAAAAGTATAAAAAGTAAAAAATAAAAAAATTTTAAAATGCTGAAGGATAAAAGCTTATAGAATAAGTCTATAAAGAAAGAAAATTATATGTAAACAGTAAAACAAGTATTTCCATTGGTCATGAAAAAGATAGTGTTGCCCACAATTACTCATCACTCATCATTGTCCATCTTTAAAAAAAAAAAAAAAAGAAAGAAAATTATTTCTGTATAGTTGTGCAATGTGTTTGTGTTTTAAGCTAAGTGTTATCAACAAGAGTCAAAAAGTTTTAAAAAATTAAGAAGGTTATAAAGTAAAATGTTACAGTAAGCTAAGGTTAATTTGTTATTGAAGAAAAATATTTTTATAAATTTAGTGTAGCCTAAAGGTACAATGTTTATAAAGTCTACAGTAGCATATGGTAATGCCGTAGGCCTTCACATTCACTCAGTATTCACTCACTGATTCACCTAGAACAACTTCCAGTCCTGCAAGCTCCATTCCTGGTAAGTAACCTACACAGGTGTACCTTTTTATCTTTTATACAGTATTTTTACCATACCTTTTCTGTGTTTAGATAGGTTAGGTATACAAATACTTAGCATTGTGTTACAATTGCTACAGTAATGTGCTGTACATGGAGGAATAGGCTGTACCGTATAGCCTAGGTGTGTAGCAGGCTATACCATCCAGGTTTGTGTAAGAATACTCTATGTTGTTCGCACAACAATGCATTTCTTAGAATGTATCCCCGTCGTCAAGCGACACATGACTGTATCTCCTGTTTATTTTTCAATTTGAAAATTGCATATACCTAGTATTCTGCTAAATTAGATACACATACCCCCTGCTGTATATGTGCAATATACACGTATGACATTGTGAACATTTGTACATATCATTGTATTTGTCACACTGTCTGGCACGACAGGCATTCAACGCATATGTGAATCAGTTTTTCCAAGACAGAAAATACTTCACAGAGGAGGAGATATCTGAGCTGACCCCTGAAGGACAAAGTGTAAACAGCAATAATAATGGGTAACATTTAATGATTGCACTTAATGAGCCAGGCATTGTGCTAAGCAATTTAATGGGGTTATTTCATTCATTCTCACGACTGCTGTAGGAGGTAATGGACTGTTAGAAAACTCATTCTAAAGACCGGGAAACCAAGGCACAGAGTGGTTAAGGCACTTTCTGAAGATCACACAACCTGTAAATGGCAAAATGGACGTTCAAACGAAAGCGAGCTGACTTCAGGGCATTAAGGAAGAGTGAGTGAATGAATGAATGGATGGATGAGTGGCACCTCCTGCTGATTAGAGTTTGGGCCAACCCTGCTGTGAGTCTAGGGCTGGGCTAGGCTGAAGGGAGGGGGAAAAGGACTCAGTTTAGGACTTGTAAGACGAAAGCCCCTGTTTACATGCTTGCAAGACATCAATTCGAATAGGAATGAAAGTTCACTGAAAGCTGACGACCTCTGACACCCGACAGACCAGAAACCTGACAGTCATAGTAATGAGACCTGACGGGGAAGGTAGAAATCAGTGACCTCTGACCCGAACCCCAAGCACGCCTGAACGGCAGGACTGGCTTTACAGGTGTATAACATGTAGAGTCACACAAGGATAGGCTTAGAATGACCCCCGACGCTTGATTTAAAGCTCTTCTGTAGACGTCTTAAAACCCTTGATAATTTTTTAGCAGACAGCCCCACGTATACATTTTGTACTGGGTCCCGCAAATTATGTAGCCGGTTCTGCTGCACGGTAAACCTCCTCCCTTTAGCAGGTAGGAGACAGGTACTGGGAAAACAGCCACATATTTCCCGAATAGGCCCCAGACGTACGCACCAGTCAAACTTGCCCACTTGGTCTTCATAGACCGCGGCCGCAGGGAAAAGCAGCGCAGCCCAGAGCCAGAAACCGGGAACCAATGCCGCAGCCATGATGGGAGCACAAGAAACGCCCGCCGCCGCCCCGGCATGCACCGGGCCGCAGGCTCCGCCTCCGCGAAACCATAGAGTTGAGGCTGCGCGCAAGGCCGTCGGTGGAGCGCTCGGAACTTGGAGGCCACCTGGACGCGTGGAAAGTCGCCCGGCAGAGACGCGGGATAAAGTGCAAGCAGCGGCCCTGCAGGGAGACGGGGGTTGCACCGCAGATTGGGTCAGGCACACGCGAGGGCAGCCTCCGAGGGACGTCCCAGAGGCCCCCGCGCGGCAGGGTCCTAACGGGCCGCACCGCCTTCCGCCGCACGTGTGTTAAGCGCGATGCCCAAATCCAAGCGCGACAAGAAAGGTGGGAGAAGGGGGAGTCGGGACCCTACGGGGATCTCCGCGGGCTGGCTGCCAAACCCGCCATGGGGGCTTCGGGGAGGCCAGGACACAGGATGGCACGCCAGGACTTCCGCGAGGTGTCCGCGGCCTTGCTGCGAGCTGGGGTGGGAGCTTCGGGGCGGCGCAATCGCTGGAGGGTGATGCAGCCTGGTTGGGACAAGACAGCGGAGACTCCTTTGCCCAGCCACCAGTGCCCTTGCCAGGCCTACTGGGCCTGGAGACAGCACCTGCCTACTCGTGTTGGCATCTCTCTCATCCTAGCATGTTCAGTAAATACTTAGGGGACTGGCATTTTTAGGCGTTGGAGGATACAGCAGGCCTAGTTTAATCAGAGAAATCCTCCAAAACACCCAAAGTCGAACAAATATGTTACATGGGGTAAAGAGAAGTCGGAAAAGGTATTTTGTGTAATGGTGTCAGGAAAGGTCTCATTGGTGTGACAAATGAGCGGAAACCTGAAGAAAGGAAGTGAGCATCCTGTGGAATTCTCCGGGCAGATGATGTTCCAATTAGAGGGAACGTGAAGTGCAAAGGCTCCAAAGTGGAAGCATGTTTGACATGTTCTGGGACAAAGAGGCCAGTGTGGCTGGACCAGGGTGTGCCATATACAGTTGGGGGAGGGGAGTTGGGCAGAGAGGGCAGGACTTCATAGGTAAGGAACTGGCTTTCACACCCAGGCGAAGTGCGTAGCCATCCTAGAGCTCAGGCAGAGGGTTCATGTGATTTACCTTTACCTTTAAAGGGTCACTCTAGTTGTCTTGTTGAGAACAGCCTGGGGAAAACGGGTGGAGGGCAAGGATGGAAACGGTGAGGCCAGCAGTAGTCCAAAAGAGGGTGATGCTAGCGTGGACCAAGGGTATAGCAGTGCAGATGACGGAAAGTGTCCTGCTGTATTTCGTTTGCCCTCCTTTGCTGCAGTTGCCACTGACTTGTGTGATTGCCTTTGTATGCGCATTGTGAGGAGGGACTGTGAGTGTCAGGCAGGGTGAAGAAAAAGAGGCCAGGCCCCTTCCTGAGGGCACCCAGGGCTTTGCAGTTGATGCTCTGGGTTTTTTGTTTGTTTGTTTTAGAGATAAGTCTCACTATGTTGCCCAGGCTGGTCTCAAACTCCTGGCCTCAAGCAGTCCTCCAGCCTCAGTCTCCCAAGTAGCTGAGATTACAGGCAGGAGCCACTGCACCCAGCCTAGTTGGTGCTCTGTTAAGTGTTTATGGGACGATTTGATTCTGTGGAGGGGTCCCAAGTCAGATCTGGCAAACTCTGCTGGGTGGGGGACAAATTGGGCCCCGAAGAGGCATTGCTGCATCCTGAGGTACAAATTGCAACACAGAAGTGCAGATACATAACAGAGGAGATTGAGTCCCCAGACTCATCTTTCCACAGCACAGGCGAAGTCTGCCACTGAGAGCATTCCAACAGCAGAACAAGCCCCACCTCCACACTGCAGTAGAGATTTTTGGGTTAGTCTAAGGGGCTAAGGAACGCCTAGTTTGTCTAAGTAGCAGGAGGTGTGTCAAGGGATCTTTAGACCAAGGAATGCTAGAGAGTAACTACTCTGTGGACCCTGGGAATAGCTTTGCATGCCAGAAGTGATGGCAGCGAAGTCTTTGCTGCCTCTTTCCTCATAATAGCTGGGTCCAGCGGGGCTATCAAAGGGGAAAAGAATATAAGTCTCCAATGCATCCAGGTTTATCTCTCATCATGTCTCTTCTTTTTCTTCTTTGTATTAGTTTCCTTAACCAAAACTGCCAAGAAAGGCTTGGAACTGAAACAGAACCTGATAGAAGAGGTAAGAGCTTGTTGTTTTTATTTTTCTAGAGCTTATGTTTGTTTTATAAAGGTGAGCATAGGACTATTTGCCAGGGGAGCGTACTGTTAAAAAAAAAACAAAAAAAAAAAAAACCACCAAGGTGCTGATCCAGCCCCTTTCCCTTCAGCAGCAGCACCAGTAAGAACTCCCACAATGGTGGTTTCCAGCCTTGACTGAGCTCTTACTCTGTGCCCTGTGCTGTGCTCAGTGTTTCATGAGTATTGTTCCACTCCACCCTCATAACATCCCTGTGAGGCCACAACTAGGTGATGTTATCGGTGTTTTGCAGTTAGGGTCGCCGATGCTTACAGAGGTTTGTTAGCCTGCCGAATGTCAGAAGGCTAGGGAATTTACACCGACCTGCCATCCGTCGTACTGTCTGTGGCCTACCAGCCTGGACCGCAGGCCGGGTGAGCACAGAGTCTCCTCCTGCGCAACGATTCCAATCCTTGAGACCACCTCGTGATGGCTTTGGCCAGTGACCTGGGCAGAGCAGTGCCAATGAGCCACCTCATTATTTATCTTTCAGTAAATAATGAGGCTCCATATGTTTGCATTTAGCAGGAGCTTTCCTAGTATGGGTAAATGTTTCTGGATTAACAGTTAAGGGTCAGTTCTACTTTGGGTCACAGATAGCAGATACATCAGAAAGCTGGCAAGTAGCGTGGGGCCTAGATCCATGGCTCCACTTCCCTTGTAGTTAGCGGTCCTGGTTTTAGTAATGGAGGTAGGGAGACAACCAGATCAGAGGCCTCCCCAGCTTTCCACAGTCGTTAGGGGCCTAGAGCAGATTCGTTCCATCTGAGGCCAGAGTAGTGCCCCACCTGTGCTGCACCTTGAACTCCAGAGCCTCATGAATTGTCCCGCAGCTTCGGAAATGTGTGGACACCTACAAGTACCTTTTCATCTTCTCTGTGGCCAACATGAGGAACAGCAAGCTGAAGGACATCCGGAATGCCTGGAAGCACAGCCGGTGAGCAGGCAGTGGGAAGAGGGCCCTTCTGAGTGGGGAGGGGGCCAGGCTGCTCACAGTCAAAGCACAGAAGCAATGCCTGACCCCTTGGGTACCTGTGTCATGCAGGTGGTACCTTAATAAGGACAAAGTGCCATCCCCCGCTGAAGAGCAGTTCTTTTTAACTGCCAAAGCTGGTGTCAGCTCCTGGGGGCAGGGCTTGTTAATTACCCAGGGTGTGTTCAAGGAATGGTCCTTTCAGGGGAAGCGGCCCCTCAATCCTGGAGTCTGGGCCTTTTATTAGGAGCATCACACAGTTCAGAATGTCAGTGTGTGCACCAGGACACAAGACAGTGACCCAAGAGCAGGCTGTGGAATCCATGTTGCTCTGGTGATCGGTCTCTTGCACTGTTCTGATTCCAGCCTTTAAATGTGCCTCCTCCATAGATCCAGTGGGGGAGGATTGTTACATAATGTTACAAAATGTTGACAATGTCAGGGACCTGTGGCTGGGAAAATAATGACAGGGACCCTGGGCTGGGGACGGAGCGTGGGTGCGCAGTGCAGAGAAGTGGGAGCCTCGGCCTGGGCTCACTGTGGGCTCCTGGGGACTGGAGCTGGTTTACATTTAGCTGAGGGCAGGGGAGGGCAGGCACCACCTTCATAAACCCCTCTTTCTTGGTAGGATGTTCTTTGGCAAAAACAAGGTGATGATGGTGGCCTTGGGTCGGAGCCCATCTGATGAATACAAAGACAACCTGCACCAGGTGGGTTACTGGCCCTCACTGGGCGCAGCCCAGGCAAAGCGGCCTTCTCTCCTGCTGCTCCTGTGTGACACCCCTCCCAGCCGTCTAGCCCGTGGTCAGGGAGAGCAAGGCCTGGCTCGGAGCTCTGGCTTCTCCCTTGACCTCCGGACCCGGGGAATGGCACTCTTCCTGCCCCCACCCCTCCCGCTGTGACAGTAAGAAATGTCAGATGCCCCCAGCAGAAAACCACCACTCTAATGTGACCAAACCGACCTCACTTTCGATTTGTAGGTCAGCAAGAAGTTGAGGGGTGAAGTTGGTCTCCTTTTCACCAACCGCTCGAAGGAGGAGGTGAACGAGTAAGCGTTGCCGAGGAACGGAGGGGAAGAGCAGGGGATTCCGGGGAAGGATGATGCAGGGACTTTGTCCGGTATGGAGGCATCAGGTCGAAACCAGTTCCTAGAAGCCTATTAGGAGGCTGGTGGCCGGTGACCAGAGCCATCTCTGTCCTCTCCAGCACAGCGCTCTGGGGTGGCTGCCAGCCAGCAGCCAGGGTGGACGGGAGGGACAGCCCAGGGCCATGGGACGCCAGGTGGGCTGGGGGGTCAGTCAAGAAGCTCCCCTCCTCCCACTTCTCTTTTCCCTAAGGTGGTTCACGAAATACACAGAAATGGACTTCGCCCGAGCTGGCAACAAAGCCACTTTCACCGTGAGCCTGGATCCGGGGCCCCTGGAGCAGTTCCCCCACTCCATGGAGCCGCAGCTGAGGCAGCTGGGCCTGCCCACTGCCCTCAGGAGAGGTATGGGCAGTCCCTGGATTTTGGAGGTTCCAGCCTAGGGCCCAAGAGCGCAGGCTTCCCCTCTCTGGCTGAGCACGTTGTTTCTACGAGCCTCCGTTTTCTCATGTGAAAGTAGGGTTAAGAGTGCCCACCTCGTAGCTGGGGTGAAAGTGGACAGTAGCTTACAGCCAGAATACGGCACTGAGGGACGGCAGGGAGCGCGTACCACTGCTGGTGTGTGCTGGAGCTGCGGGGAGCAGGTGGCCGACTGGATTCTTCCAGCTGAGCAGGGGTGGAGGGGGCTCTGCAGGTTTCTGGGCCAGAAGTAACTTGGGGCCCCCCCCACTGCAGGTGTGGTGACCCTGCTGTCCGACTACGAGGTGTGCAAGGAGGGTGACGTGCTCACCCCGGAGCAGGCCCGTGTCCTGGTAAGTTCGGCCCCTTGAGGGCTCTGGCGGGAGGGACGGCTGTTTTGCCTGCTGAGAACCTCGCCCTGCCCTTCTGATTACACTCGTTCCTCCTGACTCTTGGTTCCCCTCGTCTCTTGCAGAAGCTTTTTGGGTATGAAATGGCTGAATTCAAGGTGACCGTCAAATACATGTGGGACGCACAGTCAGGAAGGTTCCAGCAGATGGGAGATGACTTACCAGAGAGCGCATCGGAGTCGGCAAAAGAATCAGAGTCAGACGATGACGACTGATGGGATCTCAGGACTGAGGACCTCCCCCGCGCTGTGCGGGTTGCTGTGCGGGTTGCGCTGGACCACGCGGGATTGCCGCCGGCCCTCCGGAGGGGAGAGCTCTTTATTTGGCTGTAGATGAAGACGGGAGGGTGATGGGCACTGACTGTTCCTGTAAAGAATGAAACTTTACAGGGTGTCTCCCTGGAGACAACAAAAGGAACTTTTCTTAGGAAAAAAGGCCTTTGGATTTGTGCTTGTCTTTGGAGTCCCAGGATTCCCTTCGTTCACCTTGTCTGCCAGTTTCCCCACGGCTCCTGTGGGACCACTGTGCCAGCAGGCTCTGGAGACGGCCGAGAGCAAACCTCAGAGCTGGGGTTTCTCCTCCAGCCCTGGCTGCCCCTTGTTTGGAAGAGGGATTCGCTGAGTAAATGAGGCGCCCTGGCTGCCCTTCCTACTCCACACACACGCCCCTCACACCCCCACACCCTCCCAGACCAGGGCCGAGGATCTCACGGATGCCGGGAAGACAGGAGACTGTAGCTAAGACAAGAGTGAAGTCACTGCTGGAGCGGAGAGCAGTGTTGAAAGTGTTCCACAGCATGTTGGGAGGTTTTATTCTTGGTGACTCTAATAGTAGGTTTCGCCCAAATTCTATTTGTGAGTATTTAGTGAAGGTAGTTCTGAACAAGAGAAAAACTTCAGGGAATAGGGCCATCTTTTGTTTCTGTCATGCATAGTGGAGAGTCACCTCCAACCCCACTGTTGAAAGCTCAGGTTGCACCCTGTGGGCAGTGTGCCCCCAACACCCTCCCACTGCTTCTGTCCTTCGAAGACTTCGGTCCATACTCCTGCCCCCTTCACGCCAATCCCCGAGGAAGGACAGCAGGAAGCAGGCCTAAGGCACCAGGTCAGGTGCCAGCCTTATTCCCCAGGAAATGCAAATCTGCGAACTGGGACCAGGGAAAGCACAGGCTATATCAGCCTAAGGCCAAAACTGGCAAGAGGGAGAGGATGACAGAGGTGACAAACAGTGCCTTCTGCACCTCGAGTCAGGCCTAAGCCTAGAGGAAGTAGGGACATTTGTAGGCAACCAGGTGCCAGGCTTGGTCAAAGGCATCTGCAACAGCTGGCTCCAGGGGCCCTTCCACAGCGGCTAGAATGACCATGTCCCTGGGGGCACCCTGCAACAGGGAACAGCCAGGCTTTGACACACTTCTGCACAGTGACTCCGCTCACCCCTCCCAGCCACGCCCTCGTCACGATCTGGGCTCTGGTTACTGCATGCGGACAGTCAAGCAGCAGACAGACCCGAGTTCAGAGCCACCCGCCTGCCGCCCAGCAGCTGGGTAAACCTGGGTCACTGACGTGGCCTTTCACCTTCAAACTTCCTTTTCTTTGCGGAGTGGTTGTGGGAGTTAGCGGAGTATGTTGCTTTGGGCCTGGTCCTTAGCAGGTGCTCACTAAAGAGCAACTGTTACTATATGATTGCCCAATTTGGAGAAGGGTTGGGGAAATGGGACGGCACCCTCCAAAAAAGCACAAGCTAAGCACCCAGGGTCTGCTGGTTACCTGCAGCTGTGAATAGTGGTACGTCCACCGCAGGGCAGCTAAGGTCATGCCGGGGCCGCTGGTGCCATAAGCAGCCTGCCTTCACCAGGGCAGTGGCTTTGAAGTGCTTCCAGAGTCTGGGTATGCGGGCAGGGTGGCACAAGGGTCAGCACCTTGGGGTCACCCCAGAGCAGCCACCTGCACCCCCAGTGGAGGAGGCAGCAGCCTGAAGCACTGGGGGACCAGCGTTGTCTCAAGTGCAGGTTTTACATTGGAGTGTCAGGACGCATACAGATTTCAGGGCCCCTCATTGAAGCACTGTTTTTAGTAGGGCATGAGTGGAGGGGATGCAGTGGGCAAGAATCCCCCAAATCAGGACCTTTGAGCACCTGCAGCACCACACCTGTGTGCCCTGGGTGACTGAAGGACCCATGACAAGCCCTAGGCTCCAGACCTGGCTCTGTGGCCTTGGCCCAGCCACCTCCCCTCCCTGCTCTCACTTAGCTACTCAGTGATGAACGGAAACACCCCTGCCAGCCCCACACAGTGAGTGTCAAGTGTAAGGGAGGCAAGGGGTGTGGCCAGGCTTTGCAAACTGTAAAGAACAGAGGGGAACCCACAGGCCTTGATTCTCCAGGGGTGGGGCCTGGGCCCTGGCAGAGTGAAAGCTTAAGAACCAGCACTTGGGACAATGGTTCCTAAACCTGACCAGGATTATCAGAAACCCAGGGGGCAGTGCCAGGTAAGGATCTAAATCCCAGCAATGCATACAAGGTGGATCTGATGTTATTTAATAGACACTGCTGCTTGAGTTCTTGGCTGTTTCAAAAAACTAGCACTGGTGCCTTTTGCACAAGCCTGCCTTGCTTTTGCCCTCCTGCCAGGGGGAGAAAACAAAAAGCAAGCAAGTAAATCACAGTGTACTCAGAAATTAATCTTGGGGACTTGGCTTCTGTAAGTCTGGAAAGATTAGGAGCTCCCTAGGAGTCCACAGATGACGTCTAAATGTGATAAATTAAGTGTATGCTTTAGAGATACCACAGTAACTGCCAGACGGAAAGAAAGCTGTAAGAGTTTAGAAAGTTGCCTCTAGGAACGGTACTTGGAAAGGGGCAGCTTTTAACCATGGGCCAAAAAAAAGTAAGAAAAGGGACGGAAGAAGGCTGGCCCCAGCAGCCTCTCAATTATGACAATACATTGATGACAATTTTATTGTCAAGAGTTTAAAAAACTGAGATTTATTTTGCCCAAGATGCCAGAGCCAGCCAGTAGTAGAACCAAGTCCCGGGTTGCCCAAGTCCCAGTCCAGGGTTCCTCCTCTGCTGTGGGCAGGGGGTGAGCTCTTCCCAGGGAAGAGGCCTGGGAGAAGGCCTGGCAGAAAACCAGGAATCCACACCCCAGGCCCCCAAAGCCCTGCCCAGAGAATCGTGATAATATCCACGGGAGGGAAGGACAGGGACGTAGGTCTGAGCACCAGGAGGTGCAGGCCCCCAGGAAAGCAGCCCCCAGGGATTCCCTCTCTCAAACTAAGGGGACCTGCACCACTTCCCACCCTGACAGGCCCACTCCCAGCTCACCAATTCAAATTTATCAGTTAATTCCAATAATAATTAAATTTTTCTTCCATCCAATTCACAGAACAAAAGTATATTTGGCACTTTGCTTTGTCAAAGGTGAAGCGTCTGACACTTCTGAATGCTATTTTATTCAGTTACAAAGTTCAACATTGAGGATAGAAATTTGTTTCTGCAGTGGACATACACTGGTGGGGCACAATGTGGTGGTAAAAATGCCTTGCTAAACTGAAAACCTGCGGAGCAGAAATGCACTTGTTCATAAGCGGTTACGAAGCCCGACGCTCTTACCTTCCTATTGCTTCTGCAACATGCTCAAAATTCCAGATGTGAGACGCTGGCGACGTCAACCGCCCCAATCACTAGAACAGCAGCCAGAATCACAGGAAGCGAGCGGGTCAGCCCTGAAGCCTTCCCACCAGCCCTAAGCTTCAGTAGCTCCTTCCTCATGGATTCCCACATACAAAATCCACACCACCTCACTCTCCATTCTTTTATACACTACGGACCAGTTTCCTTAGTGTGAGGATGATTAAATATGTTTGATGCTTTCCAGATCCAACTCTGTTC
>RJWJ010047053.1:0-11108 GCA_004363605.1 Indri indri
GGCTGTTAATTCTTCGGGATAGTTTTACAACTTCTGGTGATTGGCACAATCAAAGCGTTTCTGTTTAGAAATGTGATGTGTTTCCACTTGTCTGTCCTGTAGGCGCCGTGTTGGTTTTTGTCTGCACGGTGGGTCTGGGTCCTGTCAGCACCTGCATCTTCTCTCTCAGCCACTGCCGCTTTCTGTGTCTCTGGTCACATCCGGTCACAGCCAGATCCATATACTCCTCCAGTCCCCCAGTCCTGTTGTCCTTCTTCTTGCTGAGTGTGTCAGTTCGGGGACTGCTGCAACAAAGTGCCACAAACCGGGTGACATAAACAACGGAAATCTATTGTCTCACAGTTCTGGAGGCTCAGAGTCCCAAGTCAAGATGTGGACAGAGTTGGTTCTTTCTGAAGGCTGTGAGGGACAGTCTGTCCCAGGCCTCTGTCCTCACCTCTGGTGGCCTCAGGCATTCCTGCCTTATAGATGGTGCCCTCTGTGTCTTCATGTCATCTTCCCTGTGCACGGAGTCTGTGCTGTGTCCAAACTTCTCCTTTGTATAAGGACACGGTCATACCACCCTAATGACCTCGTCTTAACTTGACCATCAGCAAAGACCCTATTTCAAAGGTCACATCCATAAGTCTTGGGGGTTAGGACTTCAGCATTTTTGTGGGGAACACAATTCAACCCCTAACACTGAGAAACGGGCTGCCCTGGGGCCTCTATAGTAGGGCGGAAAAGATGCCCGTGCAAGGGTGTCTGAGTCACAGGGTCCCCCTAGCCCTTCCTCTGCGTCTCGCCTAGCTTCCTGCTTCTTTCTTTCTCTCGTGGGGAAATGGATGACGTGTCTTTCTTCTTTCCCACATTCCCTGAAAGGAAGTATTCATCTGTCCTTTTAGGGCAGTTGTTCTCCAGTTTGTCCCCTAGGGACATTGGACGTTATCTGGAGAAACTACTGCCTGGCATCTAGTGTGTGGGATACTGCTGAATATCCTACAGTTCACAGGACAGTCCCCACAGCTGAGAATGACCAGGCCCAAATTGCCAACAGTGCCGACACAGGAAACCCTGTCCCAGGGCCGAGGGTGGGGTGGAGGGCAGGACGGGGCCGGGGAGCAGAGCGTTCCTCCCCTACTGCCTGCTTCTTACTCACTTGGGGGACAAGCCCGAGGGCCCTGAGAGTGTTGGAACTGGGAGGGTTTGCTGAGGGGCACACACTCCAGTCGTGTGAGCAGGGGCGGGGGCGGGGGGAGGGATGGGTAGGGGAGCAGGGCAGAGCCCACCTCCCGGCGTTAAGCACGGGCTACCAGTGTCAGCACCGACTCCAGCTCAGCTCTTTCCTGGGTGAGGTGAGTGGAGAGGTTGCCCCTGACCGAGCGGTGCGACCAGAACCCAGGACTCGAGGCCCACCCACGTTGGGGGTTTCTCCAGCCCCTCCCTTCGGAAGAGCCCCCATGTCAACAGGAAGCAGGTTTGGCAGGCTCCTGCCCTACCCAGGCTTTCTAGCCCAGCAACCCCTTCACCACATGTCACAGACACAGGCCCATTATACAGAAGGGAACACCAAGGTTCCTAGAGGGAAGTCAGAAGTGCTTTAAATCCAGAGACTGAGGGCCATGTGGGCATAGGGGCTACATCTGTGGTGCCTTCGGATCTCGCCTCTCCTCTTCCACACCGGCTCTTGGGCCCAGCCTCACACCCCACTGTTTTCTTGGAGAGTGTTTTGCACTCCCCTCCCCACAGAGGCATCTCAAAGTCCTCCCTGGGGCTGTACCCACACTGTCCTCCTCCTACACTGCCCACTTCTTCCCTGCCCTGCCCACACTGGCCTGGGAGGGTCCCCATTTTTCAAGCAATTAACTCAACTCCCATAGGGGCCACGTCTTCTCTGTGGCCCCCACAACAGAGCCCAGGCCTGCGGTGGCCTGTGCTCAGCAAGCCTTCCTAGCAAGTTTATCGCAAAGAACCAGAGAACCTCTGTGTCCTCCATCATCAGACCTGACTTGAAAGAAATAAATGAACAAATAAGACAGCATGTGGGATATTGGGGAGAAGGGACCTCCAGATCCAGCCTGCCACCAACATGCAGTGTGGCCCTGGGCTGAGCGCTCGGCTTGGACCCTGCCTGGAACCGTCTAGATGGTGAAGGAGGTGGTGGGCCAGATTGCCTCTCGAGTCCCTTCCAGCTCTGACATTCTTTATATTTCTAAGAATAATAGACTTGGCATTACTCACATTACTTAAGATGACAGGGAGACGAGGGGAGAGTGGGAGAGTGAGGACGACAGTGTCTCCTGCTCTCCACTGCCCGACGCCATTGGTGACAAGTGTAATAAACCGTGGGTCAGATATGTCTCTCCCTGAAGCAAAGCAGCCAGACTTCCCCCCCCCCCCCCCCCCACCCAGGGCCAGGGTTGGGTTCCCGACGGCACGCCCACCCCTGCCCTCTGCTCAGGTCTCTTTCTAAGGAAACCAGACAGACATTTTGAAATTTTCTGCAGCACTTGCCTCAGCGTGGCTTGGATCACGACTGCCATCACCCGAATCAGCAGCAGTGACGTTTATGGATAACCTGCCCCATGCAGAGTTGGTTGTGGGAGGTAGGGTGTCTGGCATCGGACAGAAATGAATAAGACACGGCTTGTTGCAGAAGGAGTTTATAATCTGGTTTGGTAGGCAAGTGTGAAGACAGCTCACGATCCGGAAAATATCTTCAGGGGCCCCAAAAATGGTAGCGACGGGAAGTGCCTAGGAATTCAGATGAGAGAGACGGCAGGATGAACCCGGGAGCCTGGAAGAGCCCACACCACCACGGGGGCCTTCTGTTCCCAGGCCCTCGCCCCTCTGGTACACTCTTCATAGGGTGGCCGAGGTTGGCATCGTGGGATAAGGATCCCACCACCTGAAAACCCTTCAGCCTCCTGACGCCCACAGATTCAGCCGAGGGCAGGCCATCTCCCGGCCACAAACCCTCCAGACCCATGGAGCTCAGACATGTCACCTTCCTCCAAGCTCCTCTTTTTTCATGTCATTCCCTCCACCCGGAGAGTTTCCATTCAGCCTCGGAGGAAGCCCAAATCCAACCTCACTTCCTCTGAACAGACTTTCTGGCCCCCTCGGGGAGCTTTCCAATCCCCCGAGGCACCCAGGGCTGCCCTCTGGTCCTAGGCTGCCCAGTCAACTCCAGATTTCTCATCTTGGAGTCCAGCCCTGTGCTCGCCTATACCTGTGCCTGTGCCCGGAACTGATCCAGCGCGGCGGGCAGAGGGAGGCAGCTCCTTTCTGCGAGCCACCTCGCCGGCCTTGGCATCTGCCAGGGGCATCCCAGCAAAGACATTCTCTCGGCTCCCGTCCTGGCCATACCACCCCCAGGCCCCAAGTTTTCAGCTCAGCCCGCCCTGCAGGCACAGGCTGGGAAAGGTGAGAAGGCCTCGCTCTGTGGTCATGGACGCAGGAAGCAAATGCTGCGTGAAGGGCGCCTTGGCCAGGGCAACCGCAGCCAGCACAGGCGTGAGTGTGGGCGTGCGTGGAGTGAGGCGTGTGTCCACTAGCGCGGGAATGTGAGGCTGCCTCCCTCCGGGGCTGTGCCTGTGTGTGTGTCTGTGTGAGCCTGTTAAAGGGTTTGTTGACCTTTCGCCAGAAAACGAGGCTGGGAAACGGAATGTCTGTGTGAGCTCCTGCTCCGGGACGGATGTGTTTCAGGATTGGAAGGTTTCTGCTAGGGAGCCTGTGTGTGGGCGAGCATAGGGCCAGATGTCTTTGTTGTTGACCTGCAGGGTTCCGGAACTGGCTGCCCCGTGCCATCAAAGATGGGCAAGCCTGGGTGGCGATGGAAAAAAGAGGTATTGTTCTGTATTCTTTAATTCCTCATGAAAACAGTTGTTGTGAAGAGAAAAGGGCTGGAGTTCAGGAAGATGAAGTCTCTCTGGGGTCCCCAAGATTACTGTGGTTCAAGCGCTCATTTTAATCAAAAGCATTTGTGGTATGTCCTCGGGTGCCCACCAGGGGGCGCCATGCAGTGGTTTCCTCTCCTGGTGGCTGAGTGGGCACAAGGCAGGTGTGTTAAATGGTGAGCCTGGTGTGCCGAACTCCGTGCCCAGCGCAGAAGAGTTTGAATGATGCCAAACACTCCACTGTACCCTTCTGAACACTGACAGCCTGTACAGAGGACACCAACCGGGTAGATGACTTGGGACAAGCCACCCAACCTTTCCCAGTCTGAGTTTCCTAATTTCTATAATGAAAACCACGTGTGTAAGCCCTTTATACACTGTGGATTGCTATAAATAATCCAAGTAGTATTATTAATGACAAAACAATGATATGTGTGCGGATGACCTTCGGGGTCCTTTGCCACAATAAAATCCTGTGACTCCTAATTCATATATGAAATAATTAGAGGATAATAAAAATATAAAACAGTTCAAGTATGCAATTTGGACTATATGTCCCTTTATATTTCAGAAAAGGGAGATGACTGTGAGCTGGAATGAGCAGAAAGGACTCCACAGAGGGGGAGGACAGAAGTCGGTTGTGTGTGTAAGGGAGAGAAAATTGGAAAGGTCGTGAGATAGGGAGGACGTCAGGGAGCCAGGACAGTCTGAATTTTTCTCCCAGAGTCGGGGATGAGAGTAGAGAATGGGTCGGAGAATGGAGGATGGCCTTTCTCCCACTCCGCCCTCCAGAACCTCCAGCCCCTGCACCTGGGGCTCCAGTAAACTCCAGGCAGACCAGTCACCCTGAAATCCTGCATGCACTGGGCATGGCTTCAGCCCCAGCATGCCGCCAGCTTCCCTCCTTCCTGGAGGGGGACTGCCTCCTCCTGCCCACCCACCGGAATCCTCCACCAAGGGCGTCAGGACTCAGCCCCACCCAAGTTCCTGCCCTTCTCTGTGAAATTCCCAAGGCTGTTCCACCACACACTGATGCCCCGCTTGTCTGAGCCTCTGAAGGTTGCAGCACTGAAGGTCCAAACCCTGGCTAAAGTGTAGCACATCGGCATGACAGGGTGGGGTGGGGGGAGTCGTTAGAAATGCAGAGTCTCGGGCCCCACTCCAGATCGTCTGAGCCACGTCGCTCAGACTATACCCACTGCACTTTAACGAGATCCCTGGGAGATTCATGGGCACCAAAAGTTTGACCACTGCCGGCCTCTCTTTAGCCTCTAAAGGATAATGTCTTACTTTGGGTGCCCCTAGAAGCAGACTCCAGGCAAGCATTTGGGCGCATGTGGTTTCTTTAGGCGGTGATCCCAGGAAACACGAGTCAATAGGGGAAAAGTGCAACAGGGAAGAGAAGAAATCAGCAAAGGGTGTGTTCTCAGGCAGGCAGGTTTCCACTGGGGGGCCAGGTGCTGAATCCCACTGGGGGCTCTAGAACCAGCGTTGGTCACACTCCCTGGAGCGAGCCCACTCAAGGGGCGGGAGAGCTGGGGTGTTTACACACTGATTCCCACCATGCTTTGGCCGAGGGTGTGCCCAGGCGGCTTTAATTCCCCAGCTCCCCCAGCTTGCTGCATGGGCGGGAAAAGTGGGGTCCACAGCCAGAGAAAGCCCTCGAGCCGGAAGTGCCAGTGCCGGCAGTCGGAAGTCGGGCCACTGTCACTGAGGTAGGGAGGACACTGCAGATCGAGTCTGGCACCACGGCCAAAGAGGAGGGCAGAGAAAAGAATCCTGTCTGTAACCACAGGGACAACTACCGTTCTCTGAGTATCCACCACGAGCCAGACACTTCACAAATATCATCTCATTTATTTAAGACATTGTCACACAGGCACTCTCAACTGGGCGTAACCGGTGCTGTAGTGTGGAAGGGGAGACTGAGGTGAAGGGTGTAGCCCAGGCCACGCAGCCAAGGAGAGGTCTGACCCAGAGCCCCTGCTCCCTCCGCCACATCCTACGACACCAGCTGTGTGGAAAAGCAGAGCTGCACACGGGCAAGAACAGTGCTGTCTCCCTCAGTCCCTGTGACCCCAAGGCCATGCACCAGGCCACTCCCACAGGAGACACTGGCATTGCTAGACACCCAGGGGGCCACGTGACACAGGGCGGTGGCCCTAAAGGTGTCACCACATACACACCTGACCTGTCTTTGGGTTGGAGAAGTCTTGTTGTGCATGGAAAGCAGTGTCTGGTTCCAGCCCTAGCTCTACCTGGAGGCTTACCGTGTGCCCTTGGGAAGCCACGTAACCTCTCTGAACTTCAGTTTCAGTGCCTACCCTGTCAGTTAGAAATACATTTGGTTGTGGTGGCTTCAACACATGGAGCTTTGGGGTTTTTTGCACATCACAGAGTCTGGGATCTGGTGTCAATTTGGCAGCATAACCATGAGAGAGGTCAGAGTCTCTTTTCTCATGGTGATCAGATGGCATTATATCTGTCACTAAGCTGGGCAGGTCCAGCCACCTCTGTCCCTCCTATCGGGAATGCAAAAGATTCCCCAGTGGCCCCCTCCCCAGGAGACATCTATGTATGTCTCGATGGCCAGAGCTCTGCCACAGGGCCACCCTAGCTGTCACGGAGTGTGGGAAAGGGGAGATCTTGCCAAAGACTGGGCGCGGGTCTGCCATGAACACATCTGTGCTTCGGTGAGTGAGGGAGAAGCGGGGCTAGATCATGCTGGTTGGAACTGGGAGAGTCTGCCCCAGCCTGGGAGAGACGGGCAGGGGTACAGAGCAGCTGTGGGGAGCAGCCCCCTCCCCCACAAACACACAGGCCGTGTTTGCCCTCAGCTCAGATGGTGACCCGAGGCTTCCACGAGGAGGCCTAGTCAAGAAAGGCAATTCAGAGTGTGTCCCAGAACCGCTAACTCAGCATGTTCCTTCCAACTACTGACATGGTTTCTGATTCTGTGGGATCCGTAAGGGGCAGGGGATAAAGATTTCAGCCCCTTAGGCACCATATTTTTGTCACCTGTACCTTTCTTGAATTTGTACCCTTCCACTGTGGGTGGTGCTGAACCCCACATCCTCTCACGTCCTTTGCGTGTGGCTTAAGTATTGACGCATCAAAGGCCAGCATGTCGGCCGACAGCTGTGCCCACGTCACAGGCGTTCTGTGGGCATTTCCCCACTCCCACTTTTTTGACAGTTGCACCAGTGGTCACACACCCTCTGAAAGTGGGTCAGCCGGTTTTCAGGGCCAGCAGCAATGGGGACAGTTTTATTTTCAGAGACAGAAACACGACCTCTTTTGGCCTATTGTAAGGGGTGTGGGGTGAGGCAGGTGCGCTCCGTGCAAACCCTCCCGGTTAGCTTCAGCATGGCTGGACTGACCCAACAAGGAGGGGGTCTGAGATGACCCCAGGCTGGTCTGTGCTGCCCTCTGTTCCCGAGGCCCTCCCACGTGGCCTCTGCCAGAGGCATGTGCAGTCCCACAAGGTGTGAGCCCCTGGTGACAGACATGCTCAAACAATTTAAGTTACAGGGGGTGGGGGGAGAATGCAGGTAATTCCCACATTGGATCAAAGTGATTCTGGAGGGTGAGTCAAGATCCCAGGATTTTACGTGAGATTTACTTTCTTCACCATCAGAAAAGCCCCCAAGCACCAGTCCCAGTCCTCAGCCCCAGCCGAAGCCAGGGGTCCCTCACTCCCTAGCCTGTCCTGGAGTGGTCCTCCTGACTGCTCGGGGCCTCCCAATCTCTCCCTTCTCTGAAGACCCTCAGGACTTAGAGGCCAACCCTGCCATGCCACCGGGCAGGCCCAGGCCCCAAATTCAGCCAAGCCAGCCTCCAGTCCCAGCTCCACCACTCTGAGCTGTGTGACCTTGGGCTCACCACTTCACTTCTCTGTGCCTCGGTTTCTTCATCTCAGCCCTGGGATTGCAAGAGAGCCTTTATCCAGGGGCTGTTTAAGGATAGCACGAGGTAAGGCATGCAAAGTACTGAGCGCCCTGCTTGCACAGATGAATTGTGCAGAGTAATGGTCTCTCTACTGCTGCCACTATCACTGCATGATACTGTCTCCCACAGAGAAGTGAGTCACCCCACCTGGCAGCTTCTGACCCGTCCCTGCCCCCCAGCTGCCCAGGTCTGGAGGACAGCTGACCCAGGGTGCACAGCAGCAAACCCCCAGCTGTATAGCCTAGAGCAGGGCTGGCCACAGGGGAGACCAACAAACCCCACCCCACTGAATGGAAGCCCATTGTGGGAGAGGCGGGCATGGTCACAGAGGCTGCTGGACCTGTCCCTGCCAGGGCTGTCTGTGTCATGCCCCCATGAGAGGAGTCGGTTAAGTTTGCACGATCCCCACACGAGACTTACATACCTCCCTCCCCACTCCGTGTGCCATCCCTCACCCCCAAAAAGGACAGCCGCCCTGGAAGCTGGGTGAGTGGAGCCCAGGAGATTGAAAATCCTAAGCAGTGAGAGGGGGTCAGAGTCATGCCCTGGACACCCACGTGGCTGAAGCCGGTCCAGGAGGCCCTTCAAGGCAGGGAGAGGGAGGATCTGAAATGAATATGCATTCAGCCTCTCCCAGCAGCCCTGACGGCTGGCATCCGACAGCTGGAACCGCTCAGAGCCTGAGAGAAGGTTTTTAATTCAATTCGGTAAGTGTTTCCTGAGCACCCACCAGGAGCACGGCCCTGCGCTAGGTGCCGCTTGGCAGGTGGAAGCGAGGAGAGGGCAAGGACCCTGATGCCCCTTGGGGCTTCCCTCCTGCCGAGGAGAAAAGATGTACATGCCAAGCAATTAGAGGACAATGGATGGAGACTTTGGACTGAAACTTAGCGCTGGGAGGGGTTTGGGAGCGCTGCGAGACGGGGACTGCTTACTGAGTGTCTCCGTGGGCAGGGGGGCCCTGTCCTGGGAGGGGTGGGCAGCAGCTAGGTAGATAGAGGGGCTGGAGACGGCATCCAGGTAGGCGACAGCAAGCACAAAGACAAGGAGCGGGGAAGGAGCAGGATGGGGTGGGGAGACTGTACTGCTCCCCACTCCTGGGGAGTGCAGGCCACTGAGAAGGGGTCGGCATGAGTTAGGGGTGAGCAGGGACCCGTGTGTGGAAGGCTTTAATCATCCCACTGAGGAGCTTGGTCTCTTTTCTTTGGGTGCTTGGGAGCCGCTGAAGCTTCCTGAGTAGGAGAGTGACCACCTTGCTGTGGTGTGCAGCAGGTCTGGATGGGGAGGCCTGTGCCAGTCCCACTGAGAGGCAGGGACGTGGCAGCAGGACCAGGAGCTGGGGCGGGAGAGCCCTGCTCAGGCTCCCTTGCCAGGAGCAGTCCCCGTGGGCAGAGATGGCGCCAAGGCTGCCAGCCGGCAGAGCCGCTCGCCTGGGACAGGGCAGGTCCTGCTGGTGGAGAGTTGAGGGGGACCTTGGCTGCCTTTGGGGCCCTGCAGCTGACCTCTTGGGGGACTCGTCCCACCTAGAGAGCTGCTCCATTCAGGGCAGGCCATGCAGTGCTGAGAGGTTTCTAACCCACTTGGTCTAACTACCACAGGTAGGAATTTCTTTGACATTCAGATTTGTAACAAATGTAGAGAAAGATAGAGGCTCCACCTCTCACTCTGTCTCACACACACACACACACACACACACGCACACGTACACATGCACACACGCACGCAGGGTCATGAAGAGGTGGGCCGTGGCCTGGGATCTGTGTTTTGCAAGTGCTCCCCACGTCATGTCACTGCTCCTCCAGCTTGGCAAACCCCGGATGTTCCTCCGTTCTCTGCCCAGTGTTGTCAGAAAACACTGATTCCTCCTCTTAGGCCAGAAGGGTTTGATCCACCGGGAGGACTCTGCTCTGCTGTTTCCCTACTGAGGGCCAGGGAACCCCAGAAAAGTAGAGTGGGGAGGCACCTTCACATCACGGCTCCCCCGACCCATGTCGCATGGGAGGCACAGAAGCCCAAAGGGGACTCATGGCCTGCGGCAGGCCGTAGACAGCTGGGCACAGCTCTGCAGAGATGTCACATCTGGGTCCCTTCTCATGTGCAACATGGCCTTTATCTTGAAAAGGCTCCGTGATTGATACCGGAGTAAACCGGCCCTAACTCAGAAGAGCTGAGAGGACACCCATTTCCATTAGCACCCGTATTATGGGGTGTGCTCAGTGAAGTTTTATGGCTTTTGAGTAGACAACCCCACAGTGCTTCCGTGTTGATATCCAAGCCTGCGTAATATCGCTGTGGAACAGCGCAGTGACGGAGGGACACCGAGGACTAGCAAGCCACCTGCAAATGCTGCTCCCTTAGGTAGATGGCATATTCCTGCACACGGTAATTCTGTCTGCACTGCTTATTTGCTGGTCAAAATTTTTGGATGGATTTTGCAAAGGCCAATTTCTCCTAAAGTCCAAATTGCCCTGTATTCTCACTTCGTAGTTTTGAAATTTACAAAACTTCGACCAACTCCTTAAGTATTCATCATCTAACAGTGGACCATAGTCCCTCCAGAAAGCCTTCCCTGTTGGGCATGGACCCCCATTCTCTAACACCCCCAGGTACTCCCTGGGGCTGTCCTGCACTACGAGAGGGCAGGATGGGCTAGATCCACTGACGCCCTCCATGCTCTCAGACCCCATGGGGCTTTGCTGTTGGTTTGTGTGCTGCAGCCTGCACCGTGCCTGGGTGCTCTTCAAACACTTCTAACTCCTGTTAGGTCTCCAGACAAGAACCCGATCCATCGCCAGTAGATCGGTCGATGGAGACAAACCTGCTATCTGGCCACTGTTGAAGCCCTCCCTCGCGCCTACCCTCAGGTTCGGGGAAGACACTATGTGCCATCTTCCTCTATTCTTATTAAACGATTTATCTGGGGGAACTTAATATTTTCTTTTAGGATAAACTGAGCTAATGTGATGTGCTTGTTTTAATTTGCGAGGTTAACTGATCTAATTATCTGTGGCGTTTAGTTAAATCCTGTGCCTGGGCCGGCTGCAGGTGTGGGCTTTGAATCCTGCCAACAGGAAATCTCTTAAAATGAGCTGATCTAACGCAGCGGGTCTGCTGGTATGAGGGATTTTCTAATAATGCATGAATTTATTAACAGCCAAAGATAAATAGAGGATGTATTTACATTAAACAAATTCACAAGGAACTGTCTGCTGCTCCCCCAGCCCCCCTCCCAGTGGATGACTCCCCCAGCCCCACGTCACCGTCTGTGCTAAACAGGTTGAGCAG
>RJWJ010047054.1:0-11125 GCA_004363605.1 Indri indri
TCATATATGCCAACAACAGTCAAGCTGAAGATCAAATCAAAAACGCAATTCCTTTTACAATAGCCTCAAAGAAAATTAAATATCTAGGAATATATTTAACGAAAGATGTAAGAGACTTATACAGGGAGAATTATGAAACACTAAAAAAAGAAATTATAGAAGACGTAAACAGATGGAAAAACCTACCTTGCTCATGGATGGGTAGAATCAATATCATTAAAATGTCCATACTACCTACAGTGATCTACAGAATTAATGCAATTCCTATCAAAATCCCATTATCATTCTTCTCAGATCTGGAAAAAGTAACTCTATGCTTTGTATGGAACCAGAAAAGACCTCGTATAGCCAAAGCAATCTTAAGTAAAAAGAATAAACTGGGAAGTATTAGTCTACCAGACTTCAAGCTGTACTACCAGGCTGTTATCACTTCTATTCAACATAGTACTGGAAGTTCTAGCCAGAGCAATCAGGCAAGAGAAAGAATAAAAGGCATCCACATTGGGAAAGAGGAGGTCGAACTATCCCTGTTTGCTGACAATATTGTCTTACATCTAGAAAATCCTAACGACTCCACCAAAAGACTCCTGGAATTGATAAGTAAATTCTGCGAAGTGTCAGGTTACAAAATCAATGTACGTAAATCAGCTAAGAGTCAAACCAAGGACTTAAACCATTTATAATAGCTATGAAGAAAATAAAATGCTTAGGGATATATTTAACAAGGGAGGTAAAAGATCTCTACAAGGAGAGATTTGATGAAAGAAATCATAGATGACACAAAGAAATAGAAAAATATCCCATGCTCACAGATTGGTAGAATCAACATTGTTAAAATGTCCATTCTGTCCAAAGCAACTTAGAGATTCAACATAATTCCCATCATAATACCAATGTCTTACTTCACAGATCTAGTGAAAAAAATCCTAAGCTTCGTTTGGAACTGAATAAGAACCCAAATAGCCAAAACAGTCTTATGCAAAAAGAACAAATCTGGAGGCATCACAGTGCTTGACTTCAAATAATAATACAAGGCTAAAATAATCAGAACATTATGCTAATGGTATAAAAGTAGATACATAGACCAATAGAACAGAATAGAGAACCGAGAAATAAAACCGTATAGCTATAACCAATTCATCTTTGACAAAGCAGACAAAAATATACACTGGGGAAAGAACACCCTATTCAATAATGGTGCTGGGAAATTTGGATAGCCATATGCAGAAGAATGAAACAGGACTTACACCTCTCATAATGAACAAAAATTAATTTAAGATGGACTAAAGACTTAAATATAAGGCATGAAACTATAAAAATTCTAGAAGAAAATATAGGAAAAATTCTTCTAGACATAGGCCTAGGCAAAGAATTTATGACTAAGACTCCACAGGCAAATACAGCAGCAAGAAAAATAAATAAATGGGACAATTAAATTAAAAAGCTTCTGCACAGCAAAGGAAATAATTAACACAATACACATGCAACCTACAGAATGGGAGAAAATATTCACAAACTATACATTTGACAAAGGACTAACATCCAGAATCTACAAAGAACTCAAACAAATCAGCAAGAAAAAAATCAAACAATCCCATCAAAAAGTGGGCAAAAGACATGTACAGAATTTTTTCTAAAGAAGATAGACAGATGACCTACAGACTTATGAAAAAAGGTTCAATATCACTAATAATCAAGGAAATGCAAATTAAAACCACAGTGAGATACCACCTTATCCGTCAGAATGACTATTATTAAAAAGTCAAGAAACGAAAGATGCTGGCATGGATGCAGAGAAAAATGAACACTTACACACTGCTAGTGGTTCTGCAAATTAGTACAACCTCTATGGAAAACAATATAGAGATTCCTCAAAGAGCTAAAAGTAGACTTACTATTCAATCCAGCAATCCTACTACTGGATATGTACCCAAAGGAAAAGAAATTATTTTATCAAAAAGAAATGTTTACTGTAGCACAATTCACGATTGCAAAGATATGGAACCAACCTAATTGCCCATCAGTACATGAGTGGATAAAGAAAATGTGGTGTGTGTGTGTATATATATATACACACACACACACACACACACACACACACACACACACACACACACTATGGAGTACCATTCAGCCATAAAAAGGAATGTAATAATTTCATTTGCAGCAACTTGAATGGAACTGGACACCATTATCTTAAGTGAAGTATCTCAGGAATGGAAAAACAAACACCACATGTTGTCCCTAATAAGTGGGAGCTAAATAATGGTTGCACATAGGCACAAAAAGATGTAAAGGACATTGGGAACTAAGAAGGCAGTAGAATGGGAAGGGCCTGAGGGATAAAAACTTACCTGTTGGGTACAATGAACACTGTCCTGGTGGTGGGCACACTGAAAGCCCTGATCTCAGCATTATGGAGTGTATCCATGGAACAAAACCTTTTGCACCCCCTTAATATTTTGAAATTAAAAATAAAAAATATGTTTGTGAAATATTGATCAATGAAATGCATATTACAAAACAATGTGTATAAACTGTTTTTATTGTTTAAGGTATTAATTCCTGTAGAGAAAGGAATAGAAGTATAGAAGTATAAACAACAAAATGTTTAAAAATATTATTATTAAAGACAGTTTTTATTCTCAAAAAAATGGGAGTATTCAATACCATTTTATGCTTGTTATCATAAAAAAAACTAGCAAAAAGTCACATGATTATAAAAACAGTCTAACTCAGAAAGATAAAAACACTCTCTAGCATCCCATATTTAATTAAAACCTTTAGCAAACTTCATGGAACACCATAAAGAGTGGGAATATACAAAGGCCAAGGACTGCCATCCTTAAGGATCCTGCATGTTCTCATTGTTTAAGAAATTCCAGGATCTCTTTATCCAATAATGACCTACTGAAAAAGAAATCAATAAAACAATCCCATTTATAATAGCATCAAAAAGAATAAAATACTAAGGAATAAATTTAACCAAGGGGGTGAAAGATCTGCATACTGACAGCTATAAAACATTGATGAAAGAAACTGAAGAATACACAAATGGAAAGATATTCTCTGTTAATAAATTGAAAGAATATTGTTTAAAATGTCTGTACTATGTGAAGTGATGTACAGATTCAATGCAATCCCTACCAAAACTCCAAAAGCCTTGTTTATAGAAATAGGGAGAAAAAAATCTAAAATTTGTAAAGAACCACAAAAAAACCCAAATAGTTAGAGCAATCCTAAGAAAGAAAAACAAAGCTAGAGGCATCACATTACTTGATTTCAAATTATATTACAATGCTGTAGTAATCAAAACAGTAAGGTACTGGCATTAAAAACAGACACATAGACCAATGGACCAGAATAGAGAGTCCAGAAATAAATCTACACATTTACAGTCAATTGATCTTCTATTAATACAGAGGCTCCAAAAACAAACAATGAGGAAAGGATAGTCTCTTTAATAAATGGTGTTTGGAAAACTGGATATCCACATGCAAAAGAATGATCCTTTACACTATATACAAAAATCAAATCAAAATGTATTAAAGACCTAAATATAAGATCTTAAACCATAAAACTCCTAGAAGAAAACACAGGAGAAAAGGTCCTTTCCCTTGCTCTTGGCAAGGATTTTTTTGTTTAGTATCCCAGAAGCACAGTCAGCAAAAGCAAAAATAAACAAATGTGACTACATCAAACTAAAAGCTTCTGTGCCGCAAAGGAAACAATCGACAAAATGAAAAAGCAACGTATGGAATGGGAGAAATATTTGCAAGCTATATATGTGATAAGGGGTTAGTATCCAAAATATATCAGGAACACAACTCACTAGCAAAAAAATGGAATAACCTGATTTTTAAAATAGGCAAAGGATCTGAATAGACATTGCTCCAAAGGAGGCATAAAAAGGAACAACAGGTATTTGGAAAGGTGTCAACACCATGACTCATCAGGGAAATGCAAATCAAAACCACAATGAGACATCATCTTACCCTAGTTAGAATGACTATTAACAAAAAGACAAAAAATAACAGATGCTCACGAGGATGCAGAGAAAAGTGAACTCTTATACACTGTTGGTTGGAATGTAAATTAGTATAGCCACTACGGAAAACAGTATGGAGGTGTCTCGAAAAACTGAAAATGGGACCACCATACAATCCAGCACTCACTACTGGGTATTTATCCAAAGGAAAGGAAATCAGCATAGCAAAGGGATACCTGAACCTCCATGTTTACTGTAGAACTATTCACAATAACCAAGATACAGAATCAACCTAAGTGTCTAACAACAGATAAATGGATAAGAAAATGTGGTATATACACACAATGGAATATTATTCAGCCACAGAAAGAATAAAATCACATCATTTCCAGCAACATAGATGGAAGGGGAGGTCATTATGTTAAGTGAAATAATCTAGTCACAGATAGACAAATAACACATGTTATCTTTCATATGTGGGAACTACAACAGTTGGTCTTGTGGAGGTAGAGAATAGAATGACAGTTACCAGAGGCTGGGAGGGGAGCAGATGAAGGGAAGTTTAATGGGTACAAACATACAGTTAAATAAAAGGAATAAGTTATAGTGTTCAATAACACAGAGGGTAACTATAGTTAGAAACAATATATTGCATGTTTCAAAATAGAAGAGAAAATGTTCTCAACACAAAGAAATGATAAATGTGCAAGGTGATGGATGTCTTAAATACCCTGATTTGATCATTCCACATTGTACGCATGTATTAAAATATCACATGTACCCCATAAATATATGCAATTATGAATCAATTTAAAAAGTAAATAAAACTCACTATTTATTTAAATATAGAAAAAATGTCAACCGCTTACATGTTAAATTAAAGATTTTCCCTGTCCCATCCCCCAGACTCCAAGTAAAATTGAGCCCCCATGATGAATGTTTATCCTGTGGCTTCTCAACCCCAGCACACCTCTGAACTCCCAAGAAACACATACACGAGTTTGAGAAGCACCCACACCAAGGGCTGCAACTCAAATGCCTGCGGAGGCAAAGCAGTGAGCATAAGTGATTTATGACGGTGCCCTGAAGCACAGAGCTGCAGGGACTGCAGGGGCTGGAGCTTACTGCCTTGCCTAAGGGGAAGCCAGCACTACTTAGCAGTTGCTGACTGTTGCTCTGTGGGAATGTGAGCTGAATATTGCCAACTCTCAAATTTTTAAGAACCTGAAATCCAGGTTTTTTAATAAAAAGTTTCTCAGTTTTAAATGTTGATAAGAAAACCAAAACATTTTTATATATGGCAGGCTAAGTGGGCTTTCAGGCTCCCAGTTTGTGACCTCTGACCTAAACCATATCAAACTCAACACAACACAGTAGGCTGGATCCCAAATTATCTCAGCCTCTTGGTGTCCCTTTAATTCCTTCCCCTCAACACTTTCTCCCCACCCCAAGCCTATTCATACAACCTCTGACTTGAGAATTCTGACTTATTCTCCAAACTCTATGTCCATATTACTACATGTCCTAAGGGATATGTGAATGGGACTTTCTCAAGTTGTGCAGTGCACAACCTACCCAACTATACAGGATGACTCAGCACAGCTCCCCACAAATTCTATTGCAGAACTCCTCACTTTACATGTCAGTAACCTCTTCTAGACTGCAGGCTTGATGGCAGGGTGTGATGAAGGTTTTAGAGCAAAGTAGTTAAAGGCAAAAGTTTTGTATCCAAATGCTGGGTTAATATTGTACTCGCTGTGAACACTTAATGGCTCTGATCTGCAAACAGGGGAAATTGAACTTCCCTCGCTAGGCAGACTGTGAGGTTTAGCAGAGAAAAAAATAGGAAATGGTAAACATTGTGCTGAAATAGAGTACATGCTCGCTAAGAGCTGCTTTTACTATTTTATTCATCTGCATATTACCAGCATTTTGAACAGTGACTAGAACCTAGTAGCTGCTCTGTGAATTTTTAATGAGTGAATTCACATTTATTAATAAGCAAACAAACAAGCTTCACCTCTAGGATAAAAGGTGAATAAAAATTGTTGTAGAAAAACACTTTATTTCCCAATTGTTTGAAAGCCTATAGCTCTGGAAATCATCTTCCTATGTCCTGCTTGTATTTAATGATGGCTAGATAAGGTGAGAAAAGAGAAAGGAAAGTTAAGTATTAATAAACAGAAAAGCACAGAAGAAATAGAGGACCATTCAGTGAGAGGACATGAACCAAATATGGAAAATAAAAACCAAACCAGAAAATGTTAAAAAAAAAAAAAAAAAAAGAGATGGGGAAAAACTGAAGAATATGAAGAATAGAAGGAAAAAATTAAATTGTACAATGAAATATTGGGGGGAAAAAGTAACATAGCTATATATAAACCATTTCAGGGCTATTTCATAATCCAAAAGAACACTCGGTTGCTCTTTCATCATCTGAGCCTGGGCTGTTTGGGGCCTTTTCGGCTCCTTCTCTTTCTCCTGCTCACTTCTTAGGGGTACTGTACATTCAGCTCTGGAAGAACTGCCCCAGCAGGGGCCCGCCACCCTGAGATGTTTGTCCTTTCTGCTTGGCCACTGACCCTTGCAGTGAATTAGGGAACCTTTCTTCTGCACAAGCTACTTTTTATGGGCTTAATTTGCAATGGCCAATTCTAAGGTAGGTTTGCTTGGTTTTCTTTTGTTGGAAAAATAGGGAAGAAAAAAAAGATCTCTACTGTGAGAAACCTGCAGAGGAAGGGGTTACCTACACTGGGGAATTTCCCTGTTTTAAATTGAAATTGGGTTAATTGAGAAGAGCTTTGAGAAATACTGAAGCCCAATTAACAAAGTCTAAAGTCTCCCAATTAACAAGATAATTGTTCAATGGCTTTGGGGCAGCACTTAGAGCTGTAGAAAACTACCCACTTGTTGCAGGCTTAGTCAGAATGTGGTTTAAGGTCCTTTCTATTCTCAGGACACATAAAAGGAGCCTAGAAGTGCAGAAAGAGATTTCTAGAAGTTTGGATAGAACACACGTATAGGGGGCCTGAGTGGACACGATGTGTCCTGAGAAACCGAGCAGAAATATTGCCCACATGTTGAACTTTGTCCTAGTGATGCCACCCAGTGTGGAACTCTCCACCTAAGAGCGGGCCTTATATACACAGAGGGCACTGTTGGCCGCCCATCCTGGACTTCTGTCCACGCGCGGCGATCCTTAGCTGCATTCCAATTATTACCCCTTTATTAAGACGCTATTCCCTCTTGGCTCTCTACAGTTTTGACAGCCTGTGCGACTGCTACTTCTCTGATGATTTTTAAATCAAGACAATAAAAGATTGATAGAAGGAGGGAGGATGAGAGAGAATGCTGCTCTGGGGGTGAGGGAGGCTCAGCCCCTGGAACTTCTCACTACCAGATCGATCCGGAGGCCCTGCGGGGAAAATCTCCCCACGGCTGAGAGGAACAGCGCAGTCCCCGCGAGCAGAACCCCGCGGTCACGAATCAGACACTTTGCTCACAAGGAGTGCTCAGTCCTTGCCACAGCAGAACAAACCGCCATCTGCCTTCTGCAAGCTCCAGGCACAGTCTGTGCTCGCTCTGCTTCCAGACAGCCTGCCCTGCGGGTGGGGGCGCCCAGCTCTTCTTGCTTTGTGAGGGTGGCAGGAGACGCAGACTCCAATGCACGAAGCACAGCGTCCTGCTGGCTGCAAGGACGCACCGGCTCAGTTCAGGGTACCCCTCGCCTGGGCGCCGAGGCTGGGGGGTCTTTTCATGCAGTGCCTCACTTTTGGCCACGGGGATTTTCTTTTACTTGCATGATGTTATTAATATTTGATCCTTGAATCATGCTTGTTGTTTCATTTTTAATGCTGTTTTTCCAGGAGGGGAATGAAGAAGTAAACTGTGGGTGCTGAAGCTTCCCAGCAGCAATATCAGGATCCATCCTCTACAGCTGCGGTCCCCAACCCAGGTCTCCAACCCTAGGTCCATGGCCTGTTAGAAACCAGGCCGCACAGCAGGAGGTGAGCAGCTGGGGAGCTGGTGAAGCTTCATCTGTATTTACAGCCGCTCCCCATCGCTCGCATGGCTGCATAAGCTCCGCCCCCTGTCAGATCAGCAGAGGGCATTAGATTCCCCTAGGAGCACGAACCCTACTGTAAACTGCATATAGGAGGGATCTAGGTTGCAGCTCCTTATGAGAATCTAATGCCTGATGATCTGAGGTGGAGCTGAGGTGGTGATGCTAGCCCTGGGGAGCGGCTGCAAATACAGATTATCATTAGCAGAGAGGTTTGCCTGCACAATTAAGGTAATGCACTTGAATCATCCAGAAACCATCTCTCTTCGCCCCCACACCACCCCTACCCATGGAAAAACTGTCTTCCATGAAACTGGTCCCTGTTGTCAAAAACGTTGGGGACTGCTTTACAGGAAAGCATTTTCTCATGTCTGAATTTAAAATACCGCTACCCACATCTGAAGTGTGCCACCCTGCTGCATTCTGAATTTCTTTGACACGGGGTTGAGAGGTGACTGGGCAGGAAACGAAGTCCATTGTCATCCTCTTTCCTTTGAATTATTGGGAAAGTTTTTGGAATACAAAGGATAATGTCTCTAGCGTTTGGGCTGAAAAGCCTTTAAACAAACGTGAACTCTCTACTGTTAATTGTACATTTTTTTACTCTGCCATGTGGTCCCTGACACTCTACAAGAAAGAAACTAAGATTTCTTCTTTCAATCGAATGGGAGAGTTGGTGATTAGCCAAGGTCATGCACAAAAAATAAAAAAATTTTTAAAAAGTCCTACTGCTTTGGAACGTAGGGCTAGGTTTTGTGTTTTGATATCCTCTTCTTCAATGTTTTACTCCTACAGAACTGGGAATTATGAACAGTTGCTGGGTATTCATATATTTGCTAAGTTCCTAGGCACAATAGGTAAAACTCAGAGCTGAAATTCATCAAAATGCTAGTGGTTAATTTGCTTTAAAAATCATGCCTCCCCAGAAGATGACAAGTTGGTATTTTCTACAGAGATCTATATGAACACTTCATTCTGTCTTGTAGGGAGGGAATTTCCTATAGACAAATCTAGCAGAGCCGAAAGTCTGATTTTGACCCTTGACTGTATTTTAATTGGTGGCTTTTTCCCATGGAGTAAAAAAGAAATTTGAACCAGGGTTTTGGTCTTCATGTCACCTCTATATCAAAGACAGCACGCTGTAAACCCGGCCCACCTGCTCAAGTGCAGTGACTGGCACGGCTGACGGAAAGTAATAGGAGAAGTGTCAGGGAAGACTGTAGGTAGCAAAAGCGATAATGAGACGGAGTGTGATGGAGCCCCCAGCAAGATTAAATGTGCAAGTGCCTTTCTTCTCTAATTAGACATTTATATCATTCACTATCCAACCTTAAGAAACATCCAAGGAGAGCGCTGTGTTTGCCAATTTTTCTATTGACCTTTCACAGCTTTGCAACGTGAAAACTCCTCTGCTGGGAGGAAGGGCAGGTGCAGATTCAGCATTCCCTCCCCAAGTCAAGCACCAGTGAGCCAGTGTTTGCGCAAGGCCCACTGCTCATGTGCAGAGACTCTGGGAGGGAAAGATGGTCCGTTGAATGTTTGTGTCTTAAATCCAAAGAATGTATTCCATATGCTACAAGCAGCCCCAGATCACGGAAGCATTTTTCTGTGGTTTCTGAATGGAACAGCTTGTTTCTTCCTGCTGCTTTGCAGGCATATAGAAGAAATAAATGCTCAAGTTTTTTGGTAGGTTCTAGGCAAATGCTTAGTGTTTCCCGTCTTGTGACTACAAACATTCACTCTGCCTTTCCTTCCCCACTCTCTGGCTTTTGTGAGATTTTGAATATCTCTGAGGACACAATGATATTTAAAAATGTGTATATTTCTACTGAACTTATTTCTAATCCTTGCTCTCCAAGAAATACTGGTTGCTGTATTCAGATGTAACAGCAGAAAATTGGTGTGATATTGTGGAAGGGGCACAGGCCAAAGAGAAGAGGCCTTTGTTCCTGGGCTAGTTCTACTACTCACTAGCTGCTTGGCCTCCAAGAAACCACCTCATATCTCTGGGCTTTGGTTTTCTACTATCCAAAATGAGGTGGAAAGAGGGGAGCATGGGCCATCCCAGGTAGCACACATGCCAAAACTAAGCTTCTCCTAGCAATCATTGGCATGACTTACTCACACCTTTCAGTCATTTATACATATCCCATAACACACAGACACACAAACATATACCGACACATTTTTAAGAAATTTTAAAATTAAGAATAATTTTTAAATGAAGGCAGGGAGATGTTAGATACAAAAACTAGAGCAGCCCTAAAGGAATCCCTGAAGGTCTAGAATCAATCACATTGCTAATAATACCACCTTACAGTGATGTCGTTCTTTAAAAAAATTACTGCCTGATTCCTACCCCCCAACTTGCTCTTCTCACAGCCTTTCCCCATCTCAGCAAATGGTAACTCCAACCTTCTAACTGCTCATGCCCAAACCCGGGAATCAGCTTTGACTCTTCTCTCCCACCCCACATTCCATTCATCAGCAAGTCCTGTCTGCTTTACCCTGAAATACACCTTGGTACATTTCAGAACACCATACCTTGCTCTCCTAAGTATCTCCTTATTTTCATCACCACTTCCCCAGGTCTATTCTTTACAAAAAGGCCTGTGTAACTCTTTTGGAAAGTAAGAAAGATCATGTGTCACTTGGGGTCCAAAAGCCTCTGAAGTTTTCCTCCTCACTCTGTGTGAACCCAAGCCCTTACATAGCCTAACAGAGTCTGCCCAATCTGACTTGGTCCCCCACCCCTCCTCTCTGGCTTCTCCTGCTGCTTCCACTCTGTTCTCCCTCCTGCTGCTACACCAGCCTCTTTGCTATTCCTCCAACACGCCAGATGCACATCCAGCTCAGGGCCTTTCCCCAGAACATTCTTTCATGGTTTGCTTCTTTACTCTCTTTCAAGGCTCTCATCAAATGTGAATGAGAATTCCCCCGACACTCCAAACCACCTTGCTCTGTCTTATCTTACTCTATGGCTCTTACTGCCACATGACACATATTTACTTATGTACTTATACTTTCTGATTTCTCCCCCAAATTAGCTCCCACAGAATAAAAGCTCCCTGAGG
>RJWJ010047055.1:0-11120 GCA_004363605.1 Indri indri
TCCTCAGAGGAACCAGTAATTATTGCCACGCTGTACTGAAATTCACAGAGGTTAAGTGGCTTGCCTGCGGTCTCGGGGCCTCGGTGCGCTGACTCTGGAGGCATTGCTCTTCTCCTCCCTCCCGCCCAGCCTCCTCTGGGCTCATCCGTGCTCCACACCTCTCCATCCCACCTTCTGCCCCTGCTTATTAAGGATCAGGGGTGCCAAGGACCTGTGTAAGTTTTGAAAGCAAAATTTCTTGGTGTTCTGGAACTGAGGAGCACAAGAGGGGAACCTCTGAGACTTAAGAGGTTCTGCCCGACCCTGCCTGCCTCTTCCAGAAAGGAGACAAATGGTTGGTGTTGCCATGCATTGCAGATCGCGAGAGGATCCATCTCCTGCTCACTTAAACCAGCTAGCGTAGTGCTCTGGCCCCGGCCTGTCATCTCTCACGAAAAGCACCTGTTATGTTATTGTCTGACTAAGAGCTAAACTGCTCCAGCAGACACTGGCTCGTGGGGGCTGGGGGGAGAGGAGGAAGCAGGGCCAGCAGGAGGCAGAACCCCTGGGCTGGAGCTCTTGTCCCCACGCAGCAGGTCAGTAGAACCCTGGTCCCTCTCTGCACAGATCTTCCCACCCGAGGTCTCCAGGTGCAGCCTGTGGGCCTGGGAGGAGGAAACCCACAGATGAAGAAGTTTTGAGCAAGTGAAGTGTTTCCCTGTCTCCTGCAGAGTTGCAGTTATTTTTCTCACTTTTATTTTCTTGCTTTTTTTTGGTCTTGAGGAGGAGTGAAGAGATGGTCTGTGGTCTCTATAATCTTCTTAGGAGAGTTGAAAATGTCAAATCTCAAAATTCATTCCCTTGGAGTGGGATCTTTAAGAATCAGAGCAAGGCAACTCTAATCATGTGTAATGAGGCAGCACAAGGCCATGGGTGATTGGTCAGCTCGTCCATCTCAGCTTCCAAGCAGGACCACACTAACCTTAACAAGCAATGCCTCGTTCCCGGTGTTTGCCATGCTGGAGCTCAGAAAGTTCTCCTTTCTGAGCTCCAGACATCTGACCAGAGCCTCCTGGGCACTCAGCCCTTCCCTGCTGGTCCCCACCTACTGTTCCGTCATAACTTAGACATTGTGCCTTCAAAGGCTCTATCTCCAAAATCATGAAACTCAGTTTCCTGGGCCTTCCAAATTTTTTAGGCATTTTAGTAGCCTTCGTCTTCATCAACAAAGAACTCCTGATTGGGGGTCTGGCGGGAATTTGGGGTCTTGGCTCTTCATCTAACCAGAGGGAGGGATCACTAGTGTGCTACAAGCGGAGTTAGCACAAATAGCCCCAATGGGGGATGCGTGGGGTTTGGGGCAGAACCTGGGGTTCTAATCCCTATCCCTACTGCTTTCCTGCTGTGTAACTGTAAAAGTCACTGACCTCTGACCCTCTCTGACAACGTGCAGTATTGTCACGCTTGTACTCCCTGTGGGGTTGGTGCTTTAAATCCCCGATTGGAGGCATACAGGGAAAGCACAGGGAGGGTGTGGCTGACCGCTGGTAGAAGAACCCAGACTCATAGGTAGCAAGCATACGATCCGTTTGTAGACCTCTCATTCCCCTGCCATGCTGGGACACACTGGGTGTGCTGTCCCATCTGCTTGCCTGGAGGGCCGAGGGGTCGGGCGTACCCTGTGGATGTCTGAGTTAGCAAGAGGAGGACAAAGGGGCAGCTGCCTTGGGGTTGGCCCTAGACGGAGGGTGGGAATGAGAATATCTTCTAGCCTGGGTTTCAGAGGCCGCAACTCCTGGCGCCAGGGCCCAGTGGAAACTGTGCTGATTTGCAGACTGCCTCTTTCTCCCTTCCCAGCCCTGGGCTTCCCTACCCATCAGCACCTTCAACAAGGGGACTAGGGAGGGCATCTTGTGGGTCTTCCTAGGCTCCAGTTCAGGTGTTCCCAGCAAGAGAATGAACTTAGGGGAAACATTAAGCTGAGAGCCAGGGGCCTGGGTTCAAATCCCGGTTCTGTCGCTAACCAGCAGAGTGATGCAGGGCAGGTCACTGTGCCTCCCTGAGCTGCAGTTTCCTCAGCTGCAAATTGGAAGCATTGTGCCAAATGACCTCACCTCCTCATCAATAAAACAGTTAGCCATGAGGATAAACGAATGTATGCACTTAAGACAACCTGCATGGTGTCTAGTACAGAGCAAACTTCATACATTTCATCTGATTTTCAGGCCCTCCCTGCTCTGTCCTGCTGTGGAGCCGCATCTGGGGGCTGACCGAGTTGGCCTCAGCCATCTCCGAGCTCCACAACGCGCCATGGCGAGGAGAAGCAGGGCGTGGAGCACAGGGCAAGGGAGGAGGGAGCACAGGGCCAGGAGGCCAAAGATGCCAGCGGAGGTTCCGAGCTCTTTGCCGGGAGGTTGTTCTGAACCAGGCCCCAGGCTCCCTTCCCCCTCTGCTCACCCAGGAGCATGATGACGAAATGCCAGACTAGCTCCATTATTGTAACTCCTCCAAAAATCATAGGCCGCATGTTCTGGCAGAGCCAGCTAATGTCTCCCATTGGTGAGCAGGTGACACTAATGGGTATTTCCTCCCTTCCAGGCACCAAGTGCAGAGCGGCAGAAACAGAGAGCGAAGCTCAGGCTGGGAGGCAGCCCTGGAGTGGGGAGAGGGGGACCCGTGGAGAAGCCGAGGCTCTGGCTTGCCCTGGTCCCAGAGCCATGGCTAGCGGGGTGTCTGAGCTCCATAGCAGGAGTTTTCAGATCCTTCCTTCCCTGGCTTAGAGAAACTGCCTCTGGTACTGAACGAGCCTGGAGAAGCTCCCTGCTCAGGAACAGCCTGCCCGGAGTCGAGGGGAGGCCATACCCCACAGGCCGTAGCCCTGGCCCTCAGGCTGGGCGTCTCTGGGGTCCCTGCTGCTGCTGCTGCTGCTGCTGAGGGGCCTGTGCCCCCTGGCTGTCCCCACGGCTCAGGTTCCTTCTCCAAGCGATGCTCAGCTTTCCCTGCCCTCCCACGCGGCAGCCAGCATTTCCTCTCTCGCCTCTTCCGTCCTCCCCCGCCCCCATCTGCCTCTACCCTCGCACCACCGGACAGAGCCATCTCCTGTCCGCGTCGGCTGAGGCAGCTCTTCCGCAATGGGACAGGGCCCCAACCAGGAGTAGAAACAGCCCATTCCCAGGCAGACTTAGCCCCTTCCTGCCGGGCCCAGCAATGGGAAATGACAGATTCCTGGACCCAGGCCTGCTCCTGCAGACCTGTGATCACCGCCTTCCACACACTCTGCGGCTCGGCAAAGCACCCAGAAACTCCGCTCCAGCCCATCCTTGAGACGAGGGTGGGAACCAAGTCTGCCTGATGCCTCTCTTTAAAGAATTCCCAACCAAGCTCCTTCTGCAGGTAGTAGTTGCAGAGAAAAGACCACTCCGTGATAATCAGTGTGAGAGCTTAAGGGTCTCAGGGATTACAAAGATCCCTTTTCATTTTACAAATCAGAAAACTGAAGCTTCGAAGGGCTGTGTGGCCCAGTTGATTCTAGATGGAGTTTTCCAACTTCCAGACTAGGCTGGAATCCTTCTCCTACTTTCCAATTCCATCCCACGTGTGTAACTTGAGCAACTACAAGATGCAAGGCCTGGGGTCAGGGCCGTAGGGGATGTACAACCAAACAAGACTGATAGGTGGGCAGTGGAAAGTGAGAACCCTGGATTCCAGGGATTGCCTACCTCTAACACAGTATGGATGAAGAGAAACAAGAACCCTAAAGACACTACTCACAGCTAGCATTTACTGAGCACTTGCTGTGTACTGGGGAACTTGGCTAAGAGTTGTGTGTGGATTCTCTCCTTTAATCCTCACAACAACTTTATGGAATAGGGACTATTCCTACCCACAATTTACAGATGAGCAAATAAGCACAGAGAAATTAAGTTAACCAGCCTGCTTAGCGAGAGAGGAGGGAGATGAGGCTCGAACCCAGGCAGCCAGACCCCAGGGCCTACCCTCTTAACCACCATGCCAAGCCAGCTTGGTTCTCCCAAAGGTCGTCACTGAGAATCATACTCACCACACTCATACCCTAATGCTTTGATGTCCCCTGGTGCTTCTGGAGCCCTGGCTGGGCAGGGTGTGACGGAGATTTACACATTCAATAACGTGATTTTCAAAATGTCTTTATAAGAGTCTTACTTATTTGTCACAACAAATTTATGTGCTAGGTTTTATGATTACCCCCACTTTACTGACGAAGACGCTGAGGCTTGGAGGTGTTAATAAGGTCTCAGAATTCAAACACCACGCTCTGAACCGGCCCATGACGTTGTCTGTTATTTTATGTGATGCTTTTTCTCTGCACAGCTCTCAGTAGAAAATTCCTCTTGTCCTGGAACCAGGAAGAGCTTTGTTTTTCCTAAGCATCTGGTTGGTTATTACTTAATGGACACTGAATTCTGTGACTGTATTTCCCTTTTTGTGTTAGCGCTGGAACGATTCAAGTCAAATGTGTGGCCTGCCTGTTGGCAGCGTTTGGACAGCAAGGCTTGCATGTTATGTAGCGGCCTCCCTGGACTCTGTTTTATATTCTCGCACTTATCCTTTTGCTACTTTTGTATGATGTTTTAAACTTATTTTTAATCTTGTTATATATCTTGTGAACTAGTTAATTCCTTTCTGGAACAATACAAGGTGATGGACAAAATCAATGAAAGTTTTTATTACTTGCTGTGCAACCTCAGACAATTCACTTAGTCTCTCTTAGCTTAATTTTCTCTGTCTGCAGAATTAGGATGATTCCTCCTACAAAGATCTGTTGAGGATTAAATAAGACAATGTCTGCAAAAAGGCTCTGTAAATTTAATAGCGCTATACAAAGGCAAGGTGGACTTGTTATTAATATTGTTATTATTAATATTAGTAAAACGATGCACCATGAGTGGTCTGGACGCAGGGATTGGTGAAGAGGGCCTGGCTGGCTGGGACCCACTCCTATGTGACGGGGAAGACACTCAGAGCTGCGTGGCCTACAGGAGCAGCTGCTGCTGCCTTGGTGGGAGGAAGAGAGCTGTGTCAGATCTCATACTGCCTGTGCCTGGAGGCAGGGCCTTAGTTGAAGCTGTACCTGCTGCTCTGCCCACTGGGGAGCCGACTGGCCACGGAGGGACAGGTGATGTTTCCAGGGCCACCATGGCCCCCAGGGGAAGATATGCAGTTCCCCGTGAGGTTGTGGGGCTCTCCAGAGTCTTCCAGGATGTCTCAACCTCATCACCTGTGGCCACTCCTAACATCTCGGAGAACTCGGGGACTTGCTGATGACAGATGAGCAATGGCCTTGGTCCGTGGGAGGAGGCTGGCCTGGGGCCTGCCAGATTCATGAGCCTGTCCTCACTGTGCCACCTCAGCCCTGCACACATGACAATCTTCCTCCTCCTGTTCTCCACACCACATCCTTGCCTTCTTTCCAGCATTTCCAGAATCACTTAATCCTGGAAGCTCCCAGGCCCGGCCCAGCCACACACCAGCCCCCCACAGTCTCGGCGCACTCCTGGCCCTTGCTGCATTCACAGGGCTTTCTGAGCAACAGGAGGATCCTGGGCTTTGTCCAAATGTTAATTCTCTCTCTTGAGAGAATGGCCTTATGGTGAATTGTATTTTTTGTGGCTTTCTGTGTTTTTCAAAGTTTCTAAAACAAGAATGTAATACTTTGGCTTGAGGCAAAGAAGGGTAAAATGTATTATAGTTAGACAGCGTGTAAAGAAAATGGTCTCCATTTTTGGTTCTCTCCTCCATGACTTTAAACTCTATGACTTCAGGGAATTTCCTCATCTGTAAAATGGAAATACTCATTTCTTCCTGTATCAAAGAAGTTAAATGAGATAATGTCCTTGGAAATGTCTTTATAAGCATATTAGGTGTTATTGGTGTTCAATTCAGGAGCAAAAACTGTGGCAAGAACCTAGGAAGGCCCTCTGTCTCAGTGAAGTTTTACTGCATCCTAATCACACCCCTGTGACAGAGATTCTTTTCCACATCTCACTGAGGAGGAAATACAGAGGCGATGCGGTACGCACACAGCAGAGGCGGGCTGCCAGCCGTGGTCTCCAGCTCCCTGCCCTGCTCACCTGCAGGTTAAGGACTGGCACCACGTCTGCCCTTGGACCCACATCCCTTGCAGAAGTCTTGGGACCCTGAGTGACAGCCCCAAGCTGAGTGTGTGGCCTTGAACAGTTCTCCTCCCTTATTAGTACCTCGGTTTCCCCATGAGGAAAGGAAGAGACAAATGTTCATCCTCCCTTCTCAATGCCTGAGAGAAACCACCCGAAGTGGAGGGACTTTGTTTTATAACCACCCACGTGGGTATTAATAAGCCGTATAATCATCAGGACACGAAATCTCCTCTAAATCTTTTCCAAGTGCAGTTTGTTAGGGGAGCCAAAGAGTGTCCCTCTCTGGGCGGGGGTGGGGTGGGGAGGTGGAGTCCTCTGGGGGGAAGGAGGAGTGACAAAAAGCCAATCAAGTAAGACTGAATGGGAACGAGCCCCACACTGCCTCCCCAGTGTGTAGTGGAGCCAACGTGTGGGTGTGTGTGTGTGCATGCATGTGTGTGCATGTGTGCGTGTGTGGCCTGCCTGCGGTCTGGCCCAGGGATGCCCGGGCTGGCTCCAGCTGGCCAGACTCGAGGTGGGCAGCAGGGCCCTCTGCTGAGATTCTCCTTTCCTATCTCACGCAAGAGAAAGCAGGAGTTCAGCCAGAGTTTCTCCGGTAAAAATTCCCCAAATGGGGTTGGGGGAATATTTTCCCTTAGGGAACGCACTCCCTGAAGAGAGCTGGGTGACTGCCCAGTCTTGGATAGGATTTACTAAAAAAAAAAAAAAAGTCCTGTCAGCAGGACTCGGGATCACAGAGGCATTCACTGCCTGCCTTTTCCCCCGGCCTCTTCTTCTCCCCAAACCTACCAAAAAGGCCCAGAAGCAACAAGAAAGGTTGGTCCTCAGGGTTTCCCCCATAAGAGTCACCTTGAAGCCCTAATCCCTCACTGTCAAAATGCCCACCCAGGGCCTGCCCTCCCAGAACAGTTAGCCGGCTCCAGAGTCGCCCCCTTCCTCCTGGGCACTCTAGGCACGCTCGGCTTGGCTGTCCTGGGGACCCTCCTGTGCACTCCCAGCCACCTCTCAGCTGATTCATCTGGGGTGCTGGCTCCGGGGAGGTGCTGGGCAGGGCCCCTAACAGAGGCACTCCGACGGGGCCCATAGGAGTGACTCAGCTGGAGACGGTGCTGACAACGTGGGGGAGGCGTTTTCAAGCAGGTGCCTCAAGTCACAAAGCTAGCTCTGTGCCCAGCTTCTCAAGGGAAGTGCTTATCACGCTGTCATGACACACCACCGGAGCTGTTTTTCTCCCTGGAAGTTGGACTGTTCCTAGCACATGGTCCAATGTGTCACTACAGAGATATGAGTCAACCAAAGGCTTGCGGAGGGATGGACTCACTCAGCCCCGCAGGGAGGGAGCCCCAAGCCAGCGCTGTTCTAGAGAGTAAGCAGGGGTGGGATGGGGACAGCCTCAGACTCTACTCCTCTCGAGGAGGTGACCTCCCGTATTCAAACAAATACACAGCCTTTCTGGGGGCAGCACAGAGGGGCTCTGAGAAGGCTGGCCAGTGGGGGAGGGTAGCTGAAGCTTAGCCTCCTGTCTCTCTCTGAAGTCTCCCCTTTTTTCTTTTTGGGTTTTCTTTTTGGTTCTAGCTGCCCCTTCATGTTCTGTCTCTGTACTCTCTTTAAAGCTCCAACCCAAGTATAAACCTGAACCCTACTCCTAGCTCCCACAGCATCCGTGGACTAGCCTGACAATGTAAAAAAGGACTTCTCTAAATGCTAACGGTGAACAAAAGGAATTGCAGACAATGCAAATGACGATGCCTTCTGAGTTGAGCAACTGGGCTCCAGCCCCAAAGGGCTGCGACGCTTGCATAGGCCCCTGCCTGGGTTCTTCCCTGGCAGCTCCCTGCCCGTTTCTGTGGAGCGGCAACCTCTCTTTCCTTGACATTTGTCTGTGGTCTCTTCACAGCCTGTCTCCTTCCTGGCTGGGGCCTCCCTGTCTCCTCCTTCCAACCAACCCTCCTACCTGGCTGGGGCCTCCCTCCAGGCCTCATTTCGGTGGGAAGGACTGGCTTGTTCTCAGCCAACTGGCAGAACTGGGGGGCTGAGATGGAGAGTGGCTTCCCCTTCTCTGTCTCAGGTGGCAACTCCACCAGCCCCCAAGGAGGGGCCTCTCTGCCCCACAGAATGCCTATGGCCAGTCTCAGGTAACGGGAGAAAACAAATGTCATTTAAAACCACAATTGCCTTCAATGGAGAGTGAAGCCTCGCAGAGGCAACATAGCAATCCAAGGGTCCCCGCTTCTGCTGGAGAAGGTGGCCAGTTATCCAACTGAAAACCTTTGGAATGTGGCAAGATTGGGCTGGAACTGAGCTGGCTGGGGCTGGAGAGAACTACATTGCCCAAGAGCAACTTAAAGAGTGGCATCGTGTGTGAGTGAGTGTGCGTGTGCATGTGTGCATGTGTGTGCGTGCGTGTGCATGTGTGCGTACGTGCATGTGTGTACGTGTGCATGTGCACACTCGTGTGTGTGCATGTGTGTGCGTGTGCATGTGCGCGTGTCTCTCTGTGTGTGTGTGTGTGTGTGTGTGTGTGTGTTTGGTTTTGAGGCCTGGGATGGAGAGGAGCCAATAGGATGAAGGGGGCAGGGAGGAGCGGGGCAGGGAGGAGTGGGGCAGGCTGCTGCAGGGAGCTGCAGTGGGTGTGGGAACAGCCCCTCCCATCACAGCAGCCCTTCAGTTAAGTGCTGCTACTCACTCTGTGTTGCTTGGGATGTGGTGAGCGAGGCTTGTGTCCTGAGACTGGGTCATGAAGAAAAAGCCATCAGAGGCCAAGAGGGGGACAGCATTTCAGAAGAGGCAGAAAGCTGGTGCCAGAAGGGACTGTGAGCACATACGCCTTCCCCGTCCCAGGAGGAGGCAGGAGTGTTGGGAGCCCTGCTAACCACCTCTTGAGAGGCAGGATGGAGAAGGGCTGGGTGTGACTCCCGCCACTCACAGGCCTTGTGACCATGAGCAGGCTTCCCGAGTTGCCGCCTGTGGAAGTGGGATAGTGCCAGTCCCCAACTGCAGGGTTGGGGTGACACACTTAGAGCCTGGCACACAGGAGGCCGACAGGCTCCAGCAGATGCCCTGTTTAACCTGCAGTCAGAATTCTGCACACAGGCAGTCCTCTGAGTCTTGTTCTCACCCCTTCCTGATCTCACTCGCACTCCCTCCCACCCCAAATACCTTCAGACACATGCTTTGTGAAGAAAATACAAAATAGCTCCTAGAGAAACCAGTCTCATGTCAAGGATATTGGTTAAGTCCAAGCTGTGTCAAGGCCAAACCATCAGCAGGGTAGAACTCTAAAACGACAGTCTTCTGAAGCAATCATTGGTGTTTCTCAGGCTATCAAGATTGCGGGCAAGGCGAGCCTGTGCTGGCCAGAGAGGGGTGAACGTTTGAACATCTTGCCCTACCCCTCCCATCCCAGGGGCTGTCTCCCCACCCTAATTCCCTCATCCCAAGGCCACGTGGACTCCATGGAAAGCTCTCCATCCCAGGTTTCAACGCAGCCCCGGAGAGATCCTTAAGGTCTCAGAGATTTTGTCCAGAAAGGAAGATATTAAATATTCACAGAGAATGAGTAGGTGTCAATTCAGACATGAGAGGAAAATGTGGCTACAGGGGACAACTGATGAGGATGAATGAGAACCAGATGGCCACAGGGTTGGCAGGGGAGAAGGGTTAGGGGGAGGGGAGGCTGGCTGCCGTAGAGACTGTATTTTTCTACATTGTGGCTGACACTGAAACACCATAAAACTATGCTAGCAACCGGACAAGGTTGACCTAGACTCTACAGACTGCCTTCTCTCCATCCTCCTCTCAGATATAAATTTTTTTTTTTTTTTTTTTCTGAGACAGAGTCTCGCTGTGTTGCCCTGGCTAGAGTGAGTGCCGTGGCGTCATCCTAGCTCACAGCAACCTCAAACTCCCGGGCTCAAGCGATCCTTCTGCCTCAGCCTCCCGAGTAGCTGGGACTACAGGCATGCGCCACCATGCCCGGCTAATTTTTTCTATATATTTTTAGTTGTCCGATTAATTTCTTTCTATTTTTAGTAGAGACGGGGTCTCGCTCTTGCTCAGGCTGGTTTCGAACTCCTGAGCTCAAACAATCCGTCCGCCTCGGCCTCCCAGAGTGCTAGGATTACAGGCGTGAGCCACCGCGCCCGGCCTGTAAGATGCAAATATTGATGTATAATGGGGAGGTTTAGGGTGAGGGGTTAGTTGGCTGAGGGTTGAGGCACTTTGATAAATGGCCTCTTTCCACCTTGGTTTTCCTGCTGATGTTGCCTGTTGGTTTGCCTATTTCCAGTCTCAGTGGAGCTTCCTCACAGGGAAGAGACTAACTTTTGGCAGAGGGGTTGTAGTCTTTGCTCTGGGCCCTTTGATGCTTCAAGCCTTGGACTCCAAGTTCTCCTTTTCACCTCCGCCCTGCAGGACAGAGAGGCTCCCGGGCACAGAGCAAAGGCAGTGAGTGGGCAGGGGCCTGGGAAGGAAAGGCAGGAGGAGTGAGTGAAAAACAGGGCCAGAGAATCCCCTAGAAAAAGCTGGAGACAAGGAAGGCTGCAGGAGGGGCACACACTGGCTCTCGTGAGACCTGGCTTCGGGGTCCAGATTTGCATGGACTCACTGAACCACCCTGAGCAAGCTGCGTGACTTCTCTGGTCTCAACTTGCTCATCTGTGGCAGGGGGAGGTTGGGCCAGATCAACTCAGAGGCTCTTTCCAGCCCTGACCTTCCCCAAGTCCATGAACACATGGAGGCACAACGCTGCGGTCCGCAGGAAACTGAGAAACCCCTCAAGGACTCCAGTCCTCTGGAGTCGGTGCTATTCTGGTCACAGTCACACCCCATGACCCTAGTCTCCCTGCATTGCTGCTGACCCAGGGAACTCGGTGCAGTCCCTTCCTCCTGAATGAGTCCTGGAGTTCAAACATCCGTGACAATGCCCAGAGGGGATGTTTGGCTGTTGCTTCCCTTGTGACCAAATAATCTCTCTCCAGGAGAAAA
>RJWJ010047056.1:0-10973 GCA_004363605.1 Indri indri
GGGGGGGGCATTGATTTCGTCCCAAATGGGGGACTGCGAGGCGGGGGCGGGGGGCCGAGGATGTGCTACTGGCCAGCGCTGGAATTGGCGGACCAGAAAGTGATGAAATGGAAATCATCCCCAACCGGCCGGGTGCTTCTGGGGGTCGGGGGTCCAAGCCCGGGCGCCCACATCCCATCCCAACCCCTGCCGTCTGGGCCTCCCTGCACCCTGTCCTCCCTCCACTCCCGGCCCTCCTGCTGGGCTGTCCCCCGCTCCCCACACCGCGGAGAGAGAGGGCTCCCCGCTGCCCCAGTGCCCTCCGCATCCCGGGTCTCTCGGGGCTCTGAGTGCCCCGCCCCCTCCGGCGTCCTCCTTCTCTGGCAGGGGGAGAGGAGGCATTTCCGCCGTGGAAAACCGTCTGAGCTGCGTGGAGTGTGTCGGGGAAGGGCCGGCAGGGGGCAGGACGCGTGGCGGCAGGGAGGGGAGGGAGCGGAGGGAACTGGTCCAGCCACGCTTTATTGTGTCCTGGCAAAGGTGTCTACGCCGGACGCTGTCCCCGGCGGTCTTGGGGCGCACCAACCCCCACCCCGCTCCATCGAGGCTGGACTAAGAAAGTCTTTGTCCACTCCCCTGCCTCCTCCCGCTGCAAGCTTCTGAAGAGTCTTCCTCTTCGCCTAGCGCCCTCCCCAAGTCTTGCCCAAGGGACCTGTAGATGATCTGGGCCCTAGAAGAGGGGGCGCTGGAGAGGGGCCTCAGAGATGAGTGTCAGCTGGGCAGAGACCCTGAGTGAGGAATGCCAGGGCCTGGGTGAGCTCCCCTGCCCTTGCGCAGTGGTCACTGTAGCGAGCACCCAGGCCGGATTGGGGGGTTGCTGTGCACCCCCACCAGAGCAGCTCCACCTTCACCTGAAGCACAGATGGTTGACATTTGAAGACGGTGGTCTGGTTTGCAAACGGCTCTTCAAGCCTCCTTTACCAAAGGGAAACTGCCTCCACTGGGCCTAGGGAGGAGGCGGCAGCGTTCTTGGCCATTGCTTCTAGCTGCTTCTCCTCAGAGAGATTTGGGGAGGAGGGAGGGCCAGGCCAGACAGTGGGAGGATGTCATTGCAACTTCATCAGAAGGTCCACCAAATTTTGCAGGAGCGGCACATTCTCTCCGGCGGCAGCCTGCTGATGGCAGTGGGCAGGACAGGGGCGCCCGGCATAGCCCCGTCGGTTACTGATGTCCAGCCTCTGGCTTTTAATGGGGCTCAAATCCAGCATCCTCTGTCCCCCCTCACCCAGCATGAAATGGAAATATCAACATCTTCCTGCTCAGTGTTTGTAATGGCCTTGAGCCTGCTGAGTGCCTCCTCCCCCAAGCCTTGTTAGTTGGGCAGGGTAACCCCCCCTATTTGGCAAGGGGGGCACAAGCAGGAGCAGGAATTAAAGTCCCCGCACCTTTACAACAGAGTGACGTGTTGGTAAACTCAGAGCTTCCTGCGGCCCTGAGCTGGTGTGAAGATGATGCGTGTTGGCTCTGCCTCTCGCCTGCTAGATTTGGAGCCTCGGAAGATGGTTCACTTCTGCCAGCCTCCTGTTGCCCCACCTGGCCAACACAAACGTCTCCCCCTCCCCCAGTGCCTGGCATGGAGCCAGCCTTCCTCTCCTGTCTAAGCGGGGAGAGCAGCAGCCGCTCTGAGGGCAGGCTTTCTCCAGGAAAGCTGGTTAGGTCTCTTCTGTCTGGGGGTGACCCCGCAAGCCTCCTTGGTATCTGAACTGGACTCAAAAACAAGGTTGAAACCACGATCCCTGGAGGGAGCAGCTGATGCACAGAGGGGTGTGTGCGTGCTCTGGGGCAGCAGTTGACCCACGATGTGTGTCCAGGCCCAGGGCAGGGGCAGGCTGCAGCAGCACCCTCGCAGCAGCTAGGACTCCCCCTGTTTCTGAGCAGAAACTGAAACACAAGGAGGATTTTGTCCCCAGACCTGAGGCTGGAAGGAAGTGGCTTGGTGGGCTCGGGGAGGGGTGGGGCGCGGGGGCCCAGCTGGGCCTGCAGCTGCCCGGCCTCGGCCTCTGGTGGTGCTTTGACTCTGAGGCAATGAGCCTGCGCCCATGGGGGCTGGTGCCCAGCCGGCTTGGGAAGTGGGCTGGGCATGAAACACCCCCAGCGGTGCCGGCTGGAGCCCCTTCCCCTTTGGAGGCCCACTGTGGGCCCTGCCTCCCCACGCCCTGCTGTGCCTGCATGTACACACACACACACGCACACGCACACGCACACGGATGCACGCAGGTGTAGGCATGTACAGACTCACGGGCTGGGGGCTGCAAGGAGAGAGAAATATGTTAAATACAGTCATCTTCTTACCTCTGTAATTTTCTCCTTGACATTTGCCTTTGATTAATGACTTTGTCCCCCCTCCCCCAGCCTGCATACCTGGGGATCGGATTTCACTTTCAGCTGGTGGCTTGTGTCCTGGGCGGAAGGCCCTTGGCAGGAGGAGCTGGGTCTCCTGGAGTGTTGGGCGTTGGAGGAGGGTCTCCAGCCAGGAGGGCTGGGTCCTCCTGCCCCAGTGCCCCATGCCCATTGGCTGGGAGCTCCAGGCCGCAAGGACCTCGAGAAGAGGTGGCCCTGCTCCGTGTGCATTGGGGACTTTTAGGACTGCCATCCACTCCCGGCCTGGCCAGAGGACTTGTGTGTCTGGGCAGGCACCACCGTGGTTTTTCTGCTTTCCCCCGCTTCCCTCTCACTCCCTCTTTGCTGTTCTCTTCCTTCTGCTGTCCTTGTGTGTTTCAGGGCTGTCATGTCAGCAGACTGCCAGGAGGATGAGTTTCTTAGTGAGAAAAAAATGTTTACGGTAAAATCACAGAAGCACAGCCCTGCTACCCGCTTGTCCCCACCCCCAGCCTCTCCAAGTTCCTTCTCTCCACGGGAGTGTGAGAGCTCTTCCAGCAGCACGACCTTCCGAGCCTTTGTTCCCTGGAGACGCCTTGACGGGAGAGAAGAAAGTCCGCCTGGCCCAGCCAGGCCGCGTGCACTCTGCACACATGCTGCCCGGCCACAGTCCGGAGGGGAGGACAGGGCAGTGGGGTTCCCCTGACCCTGTTGGCTTGTGCCCGGGTGATGTCTGTACTCCTGGCCCACTGGGCTCTGCGTGCTCAAGTGGACAGTGGCATTTGCCCACTCCTCTCACCCCAGCTCGGCCTCCGTGTGTGTCTGTCCTGCACTCACCCACGGGGCCAGCGCCTCTACGGTCTGGGGCCTGGGGAAGAGAGCCGCTAAGAAGTGTGAGTGATGTGGGGGAGGTGAGCTGAGACCCCCACCCCCCAGCCCTCCTCCTGGGCCTGTGGGGAGTGCAGTTCTGGCTGCTGGCCTCCTCCAAGCAGCCTGCAATCTGCAATCCTAGTTAATCCGCTTGCAGTCCATTTGGACGTCGTTACTGAGGGACTGGAGCTGGGGAGCTTTCCCCTCAAGCCGTGAGGGTCTGCGAGCTAATGCTGCAGTTGGCTGGTTTCCCCCTGACTGTTTTGGCCCTGGCCTTGCTAAATCATTTAATGAGCACCACCGCGGGCCTCGGTGCAGCCGGCAGGCGGAGGCCGTGGCCCCTCTCTGTCCCTGGATGTCTGGCTCACATGTCCCACACCAGTGCACAAGGAGGCACTTTGCTCAGAGGGCTCCGTTGCCTTGGAAACATGCAATATTTTTCTATTTTCTAAATGGGAGCCCCCCCCCCCCAATGCCTGGCTGTCAGTAACTGCTCTTTGTGGGGAGCAGCATTTTTCTGGGTCTCCAGCATGACAGCTGAAGCAGCTGGGGGGCTGTCTCAGGAAGGCAGGCCACTGGTCAGAGATCCCAAAGGGCAAGGGTCTGGCCTGGGCTGCCTGATGCCCCACCATCCCCCAACAGATGTGACAACCCTGAGGTCACAGGCTGCCTCGAGGGCCAAGGAAGACAGCAAGGGTTCCAGGGCTCTGGAATTTGAGCCTTGTCTAGATTGTGTGGTGCTGGGCCCAGTAGGCAAAGGCAGCACTGGGGCAGGATTCAGGCTGTCCCCCCCATGTGGGGCTTTAGGTTGGAAGTGCCTTTTGTCTCTGAGCAGGGACATCCTGGTTTCCTCCCGGCAGCCTCTGCTCTTGCCTTCACTTCCAGCCCTGCTGTTCAGTCGTGATGCTTCTGGGGGTTTGGGCCCACAGGCCGGAGGGGTGTTGGGTGGGTGGCAAGGTGGCTGAGCCCTGGGTGTGTGCTAGGGAGTGTCAATGGGGATGAGTGAGAGAGCCGTTTGTCAGCCCCAGCCACGAGAGGGAGTGTCCACCGCCAGTGGAGGTAAGGTGGGAGCCCCAGCCTTCACAGTGGGGGGTCCTGGCCACCAATCCGTTTAGCTGGGGTTGCCGAATTCCCCTTCCTCCCTCCCTGTCCTCTCTGACCTCCTCTCCACCCTCCCTCTGTGGGGCCTTTTCCCCAGGCCCTCCCCCAGCACAGGGCGACACCTGACCCAGCCAGAGCTCCGCACCCGGCGGCAAGGCCGCTGTAAGCTAGTGGTCAGTGAATTTGATTTGTGGGGCAGGTCCTTGGGCTCTTCCATGTGGTACATTGACTTTTTTCTTTTCTGTCTTTCTGTTTTTTAGCAATTCTCACAAGCTAGCTTTCTCTGGTCTTCCAGAATGCAGAAGCAAAAGCATGGCCGCAGTGCAGCCTCGACAGCTGGCCACAGTGGCAGCCCTAAAAAGGAAAAGCTCGGCCGATAAAGATCTGCTATTTTTATCTAGCACTTTATCCTTTACAAAAGGCTTTCAGCTTCTCTGTCTCTTTTAATCCCAGCAAAGCCCCCATCCGGGAGCGAATGTTCACATTTTACCGGGAGACCTGAGGAGGAAGGTTGTGCAGGGGCACCGGTGGGCAGCCCCCCTGGGCCCTAAACAGTCTGGGCCCTGGTGTGTGTTGTGTCCCCAGGGCAGGATTCCTGGCTGGTGTGGGCAGCCTGGCCTGTCTCAGGGTCAGCCACCTTTCCTTACGACCCACCAGGACCGCCGGAGGGGCAGAGAGGCCGCCACTTTCCCTGGCTGCCGCGTTGGCAGGAGCCCCAGGGTCGGTTGTTACCTGTGAGTCGCTGGCAGAACTCGGCTGTGGTGTCACCACATATCATCCTGCCCCTGGGAGCCCATTGGAAAGTCAAAGCCATTGTGGTCCCCCAGCCCCTCTGGCGATCAGCTGTCTCTGAGGGCCCGGCGGCCCCAGCCATGTGTGCCACTCACTGATGACCTTGGTTAGTGTCCCCAGGCTGCTGAGGAGGTGCCAGTCAGGTGGGTGGTCCCCATGATCACAGGACCTCAGTCCTGCGGATGGACCAGGCAGTGAGGGGCAGTGGTGTGACCTCCCACACCTGCCAGGTGGGCTTCCTGGGGGGGCAGACCAGGGTGTGGGGGTGCAGGAGGGGCCGGAGCTCCATCCTGTGGCACAGATGCTGGGGCCAGCTGGTCTGCTCATGCATGTACCCAGAGAGGGGGAGGGCACATTCTGTTTTCTGTCCTTTCCCTGGGGCTGGGGGCCGGGGAGAGCGCCCAGCAGGGAGGGATCAGACCCTCTGATGGGGCTCACCTCCCCTCCCCAAGGCCCATCCCTGTCCCGGTGCTCCCAGGCAGAAAGGAGGGGAGAAGGGACCTGCTGAGCATAGCAGGCCCCACCCCACCAGGGCAGGACCCTGAGCTGTGACCATGTCCCCACCCTCCCACCACCCCCTGCAGGGCGAAGGGAGAAAGGAAACATGGCACAACCCAGAATGACTGGCTGGAGCGCACCTGAGAGGTCTGAGTCTGACCTGCTCATTTTAAAGATGGGGAAACTGAGGCCCAGAGAGTAGTAAGCAGGCAGTTAATGGCAGAGCCAGAAGGGGGTCCTGTGCTGGCGCCCCCACTACCCCCACACTGGCTCAGCTTCTTGAGGTCCAGGGGTGGTCCATGGGGACTGACCGCTGACCTCACCCTCGGCCGTATCTGGACGCTGGAGGGGACTGAACAGTGGGCGCTGGAGGCAGATGCTGGCCCTGGGCTTTTGCAGCATCTCCAAGGTGAACGAGGGCCTGGGGAAGACGGGGAGGACACACAGAAAGATGAGCACGGCCCCCCGGCTGGCTCTCAGTCCAGGTTTTTCCCAGGAGCCGCCTGGCCAGACCTCCCTGACGGCCACATCTGCCTCCTGGCAGGAGCTCCCTGGCTTGTAGACGCTCCCATGCTTCGCCCTGTAGACTCCACTTCTGACAGCCTGCTTGACACTGCCGGCCAGGGCCTGCGTGGGGCCAGCATGGATCGCAGGCCCAGGGCTGCCTGGCCGGGGACAAGCACCTGTGCCCAGACCCTCTGGGCCTCCCGGAGCCCCTGTCCCAGAAGTCAGCGGCTGCTCCCTGCCACGGCCTCCCTGGTGCAGTCCAGCAGCCTTCACACACTCACCCACTGCCCATCTGCCCCGTGCACGCCAGCTTTAGAGTGGATCTTGTTCCTCCCCGGTTCAAAAGCTCTCCACAGCAGTGGCCCCAGCCTGCCTGGTGTGCACCCCAATTCTCGTAGATTCCTGGGTCCGTGCAGTCACTAAGGCCATGCCAGTGCACCCCCCACCTTAGGTTTGGAAGAATATACAGTGGTCGCAGCTGGTATGATGAAAGAGACGGAGAGTGCGGACAAGTCAGAATGTACCTGCTTGATCCCAGCGGGTCACTTTAGTTGGCTTTGGGGTGGGTCTTGGTTCCTCTCCAGCTGGGAGCAAGCTGGGAGCAGACTGAGAGACTCTGGTGAGGTCCCCTCCCCTTCCAGCTACGTCTCCTTCCCTCCTCGCCCTCTGGGACCCCCAGCTGACCCCGCACTGTTGCCCACAGGAGGAGCAGGCCCCCTGCCACCGCTCCAAGAAGGGGAGCTCAGTGGGCGGCGTGTGCTACCTGTCGATGGGCATGGTCGTACTGCTCATGGGCCTGGTGTTCGCCTCGGTCTACATCTACAGATACTTCTTCTTTGTTCAGGTGAGGGCCCGGGCGGGAGGCGAGGCCTCGGAGAAGGGTCCCTACGTGTTCGGTGGGTGGGGCAGCAGAAGCCCTGGGCAAGCCCTGGGGACCCGCATCCTCCCTCCTGCCTGGGGCCTCTTGGGCCCAGGCCCGCCCCACCCTCCGCCCCTTGTTCTGGGCAGCCCAGCACAGATCCAGGTGACAGCACTGGGGAATTACACCAGAAACTCAGATCCAGCAGAAATTGGAACTCTGTGATCCGCTCAGACCTCAGACCCTGTGCCTGCAGGTCATGCTTTAAGGTTGACCTAATTCTAATTCCACCCATGCGTGGACATCTGGGTTACCAGACAAGAAAGGGGGAGGGATGGGTGTACAGTCTCCACTGCCGCCTCGAAGGGGCGGGAGGGTGGACCCGAGAAAGGTTTGGCCTCCACGGACGGTCACATGACCTGGGTATGTGGGCACAAAGCTGGGCCCAGCCAGACCTGGGAGGGAGGGAGTGTCACCAAGTTCTCGGAACTGAAGGTGGGTAAATTAAAAGTAACTCAAAGGGATAAATGCTAGTGCAACTAACTAGGAATCTCAGGGTGACAAAAAGGCTGTGACTTTCAAGTCATTTATGACCCAAGTGACTTCCCATCCCTAAGCATTGAACTCTGCTGTCACCCAGTTTTTCCATGATGGAAATTGCTGAAGAGTTTGTGTTCCTTGGGGCTTTCCCCTCGAAACCCCAGCTCCCTCACCTGCCAGCTTCCCCTTTCATTCAGCATCACCCCGCCCGCCCCCACCATGGCCCGTTGCCTGCGTGTTCCGGGTTCTCACGCTCCCGTGCGGACCCTCTCCCAGGCCTTTCTGTCTGGCACCGCCCTTGCACCTGCTCTGGCCCCTCCTGGTCTCTCTTCCCAGCCCCCACTCCCGCCCTCCTGGGATTGCTCACCCCATCCCAGGGGGCACCTCAGAGCAGCCTCTGGGTCTGTGCCCTGGGACAGTGTTCGAGGTGTCCTGTCACAGCAGGGCCCAGCCCTGGAGCCTCCCTTGGGCTGTCATCCCTGGGCAGCGCTCCGGAGCCTGCTCCCAGGACAGCGTGCACTAAACAGGAGGGTTCGGCTGATCGCAGGCCAGCCTGTCCCATGCACGGATCCCCAGGAGCCCCCGGGGACGTGAGAGTGGGCACACTGAACCTACTGATGGAATGACTAGGCTGGCCTGTCACACGGGGGCAGTGGTCACAGTGTCTGTCAAGGTGTCTCAGGCCAGGGGACCAGGAAGACTGACGGGACTTGTCTGGGGAGGCTGGGTATGGAGTGGCCGTGGTGGTGGCACCAGAATCTCATGGTGCTACCTCTACCTCGTCCCCTCCCTGTCGCGCCCCTCCAGGTCTGCAGGCCCGGACGGCAGGCACAGGCCCAGCTGCCCTTCCGTTGGTGAGGCTGGGAAGTGCCTTGTCCAAGGCTCAGCTCACCTCTTTCCTGGCAGCCCCAGGCTCTCACCTGACTCCCTGATTTTCTCAGTTTCTCCATCTGTGAAATGGGTCTCACGGTCCCCACCCTTCTCCTTCCCCAGGCCTCAGGGCATAAAGTGGATGGGTAGGTGGCAGTGGCAGTGCCGAGTGTGCTGCGTGACCAGTCTGTCTGTCTGTCTGTGTCTGTCTCCCTCTCTCTCTCCCGCCCTCCCTGCCTTGCTCAGCTGGCCCAAGATAACTTCTTCCGCTGCGGTGTGCTCTATGAGGACTCCTTGTCCTCCCAAGTCCGGACTCAGATGGAGCTGGAGGAGGACGTGAAGATCTACCTCGAAGAGAACTATGAGCGCATCAACGTCCCTGTGCCCCAGTTTGGCGGTGGCGACCCTGCAGACATCATCCACGACTTCCAGCGGGTGAGCCAGGGGCTGGGGCTGGCAGTGGCAGGGTGTCCCAGGGACCCAGGGACCCAGGGCAAGGGCGCAGGCGTGAAAAGAGCATCCTCAGGGTACATGCTGCATAACAAACTGTATAGCAGGTATCACGGTCAGGTTCACCAGGGTTTTATCATACAGGTGACACAGTTCTTGTCGAGTGTGAACTGGCCATGGCTGGTTTTCCTGTCGGCCATTTCCGGCTGCAGACTCTGGCCATCATGGCAGGGCACATGTTCCTGGTTTCTGTTCACATTTTGTTGGGGTGTAGCACACCCACGGAGTGTACCGCTTAGCAGATTCTGCCGAGGTATATCATCATGTAACACCAGCCAGATCAAGATCTGGAACATTGCCGGCACTCTGGAAGGTTTCCTTGTGCCCTTCCCAGTCAGTAACCAACCCCAACACAGAGGAACCATCCCGCACACTCTGTCACCAGTGACTGTTTAGAGGCCAGTGAGACGCAGGCTCCGAGCCTTCTTTCCCCAGCACTTACTAAAGCTTCGTAGGGGCTTTTCAGTATCAGTTCTTCTCTCTCTGTCCTGGGTGTTCTCCCAGCAGAAGCCTGCAGAGGGCCTGGCATGCAGCATCTCTTGCTGAGGTCCAGGCTGTCCCCAGGGATGGCTGGACCTCACAGGTTTGATAAAATGCACAATAGGTGCATTACCATGGTCCCCAAACCTCAGCTCTGTAAACCACGAAAAGAAGCTTTGTAACAACAGAGGCATTGAACAAACAGTGGCTGTTTTCATCTATTATGTGGCACCTCCTACAAACACAGGCTAGGAGAGGAGCAGGGAAAGGGAGCGCCCCCCAGGTGTTCAGGAATCTGGGGTGCACACTCCTGAAGGCCCAGGGCCTGGGGAAGGCTGACATGGTCCCTCTGTCCTGCTCAGGGTCTGACTGCCTACCACGACATCTCCCTGGACAAGTGCTACGTCATCGAGCTCAACACCACCATCGTGCTGCCCCCACGCAACTTCTGGGAGCTCCTCATGAACGTGAAGGTGAGCTGCGCTGGGGGCGGGGGATCTCCGCAGTGTCTTGTCCCTCCCTGTGGCAGCTGGGCCTGGGGTGCAGAGGTTCCTGCGGCAGGGCTGGGGGAGCCAGTGATGCTGCTGGCAGATGGGCCCTCCACCCAGATGGGTCTCACCTCCACCGTCCCCGGCTTCTGTGTCCTCAAAGTCAGCGCCTGTCCCTTTCTTCTCTTCCATTCGTGGAGAGCCCTGAGACCAGCTTCCTTAGCGATCAAAGCTGTGCCCTGGGTTGGTGAGGAGCACGTCCCCCAGGGTGGGAGGCCAGACTTGTGCACGCACTGTAGCTCCGGGCAGCATAGTCACAGGCATTGGGCACAAGCAGGAAGTGGCCAGGGACATCAGAAGGCCGGCCAAGGGGCCTCTGGATGAAGGAGGTGGGCGAGTGCGGGTGGGCATTTCAGGCGAGGGGTCGGAGCAGGGTCCTGGGTGCTGATCCGGTGCTGCGGCTACTCCCTTTGCAGAGAGGGACCTACCTCCCACAGACGTACATCATCCAGGAGGAGATGGTGGTCACGGAGCATGTCAACGACAAAGAGGCCCTGGGCTCCTTCATCTACCACCTGTGCAACGGGAAGGACACCTACCGGCTGCGGCGCCGGGCTACCCGGAGGCGTGAGTAGCCAGCTCCACCCACCTGTGGCCCTTGCCCTGGGCCCCAAGCCACAGCCATCCTCTAGCAGGGCCTGGCCCAGCTGTCAGAGAGCTCAGATATCAGCAGCAGTAACAGCTAGTGTTAATCGAACATTTACTATGTGCTGGGCACTGCTGTACACTCTATGTCCTTCCGAAAGAGTGTAAGTTATCATCATTAGTCATCATCATCGTTCTTGCTGCTCCTTTTAAAGATGAGGAAACTGGGGCACAGAGAGGTTAACTAACACCCCTGAGTTCACACAGCGGGAGGTGTCTTCTGAGCTCTCCCCACTTCACCGAGCTGCTTTGGGTGAAGCGGGGTGTCACTTCCTGGGCCTCCTCCTCCCACTCAGGCTCTGAGGCTGGTGGTCTTTGTGGCCCAGCCAGTCTGGGCCAGGACACAGGCCTCACTGGGATGTTTCTGTTTCCTCCCAGGGATCAGCAAGCGTGGGGCC